>VWZT01010358.1:191605-229003 GCA_013397055.1 Pachycephala philippinensis | reverse complement strand
CCCATGCTTTCTTTGGTTCTGCAGCCTCTTGGTTCTACAGCCTTCAGACTTTGCATCTCCTTGCAGACACACCTTGCATGAGCCAGAGCTCAGGCAAACACAGAGGGAGCCCAGGGCCACGTGCATTGCCGAGCTCCCAGCTTTTGTCCAGGCTCACTGGCTCAGAGCCGTCTTGACCACACCAGAAGGTCTGATGGTGCAAGGGTTTGAAAGTAGGGTTTGCCCAGCCATGCCCAAGGGTGAGTCGGGAAGGAGCTGATAGCAATAAAGAGTAGACAGGCTTGATCTGTAGTCAAATGCTTCTGAATTAACTGGACATTCTCTCTTTGCAACCCAGGGATTTCAATATTTCTTATGGGATGGAAATGCATTATCATGCAGTTCTTCTTCCAGGCTTGATAATACAATCACCTTCTCCGGACAATTCCCAGTACACAGAGAGAGTTTGGAAGGGCTGTTAGCACTTGGTGAACCTGCTCTGGCTGGGATTTCAAGGTAATGGCTCCCTGACACCTCCTGTGTGTCCCCAGGAGAAAAATCTATTTACCACTGCATCTGACTCAGCCCAGGAATAACAGCAGCCTTTTATTCTCTGCCAGTAATGCCCTGGGCAAAACTCTTAACCTCCTTGTTGATGCACACAAATCTAAAAAGACTCCATAAGAAGCAATGTAAGTTTTCCACAAAAATACAAGGCCTGCACATAGCAAAATAGAAAGAGAGAAGGAGAAAAAAGGAGATTGACAAGAAGGCAAGGTGGTCCAAACCCAGCAGCAGGAACCTCAGCTCCACTTGCCACAAAACTTCAAGACAGGTATAGTTCTCCTCACTCCCCCTGTGAGAAAGTGAAACTATCTGTCTTTCATACATGCTCTCACACTTTATTTTCCTACCACTCCTGTCTTTACTCAGTCATTCTGGCTGCAACATTCTTAAAATTATGACTCGATAGTCTTCTGGATTTTGAGAGACCCCTTTGTCAGAAGAGTTCCTGGGGATGTAACCTCTATTAATTGAAATTGAGAGCTGAGCAATTTGAGGATGTTGAGTAAATTAACAAGAGATTGAATAAAGATATGATTTTCCATTAATGTAGAAATCTTGTTTTACCAGTAACTACTTTTAAGGAACTCTCTAACCAAATGCGTACACTTGCACAACCATATTCTTTTATTTTCTGTCAAATAAGATTCTGAATTTATGTACAGTGGTCTGTGTGTGCCTCACTGGGATTTTGGACCTTAGCGTGTGTGCTTGCCAACCTTGACCTTGGAGATCCCCAATGTGTAGGCACCATTTGAATTTGTTTCTCCAAATACCTTTAATTTTTTCATCACTGAGTATACATGTGGCTGTCAGTCACATGCAAAAAAGCATCTAATACAGAGGAGGGAGGGTTGCAGCACTAAGAGAAGTTCTCCTCGGGTTGGAAAAGCTCAACCTGCTGTGTCCACCCTAGAAAGATGACCTGGATGCTGCACGAGTGTATCAGAAATCAGGGCAGAACAGATCAGGGGGCCAGGCAGGATGGGGACAAAGCACAGGAAGGTAACTCTTTCTTAAATTATACCCTTGGAGTGTATGTCAGCAGGGACAACACTGAATAAGTCTGAGTTGTAACCTTGCCTCTGGGTGCCTGTCACCACCTCCAGCTTCTGTCTTGTCTTTTTCCCCTTTCCCTTACCCTCACTTCCTGCACTCTTTTGTTCCCTTAATTCTTGCTTCTGAAGAACACCGCAGCATTCATATGTAAATTGCACCTAGTGCTGCAAGGGGGAGTGTGTCTCAAGGAGAAATACATGCCATCCTCCTCCCGTTGCATTTTCCACTCCCTGTGGGCTCCTCTCTCAGTCTAGGAAAGGAGGCAGGGATAAGACGTGTGCGGGATGGGGAGATCCCACGCATGGCCTCCTCCTGCATTTCCTTTGCACCTCTGCCTCCATGCTCCCTGTTTCTGCAGTTAGCAATTAAAGCTGTCATCTCTCATCGCGCCCACAGCGTGTGGGGCGGTCGCTACTGCAGGTACCGCCCTGCACCAGGGTCATCCCAGGTACCAGTCTGTCACAGCCCAGAGCTGCAAGGCTGTCCCATTCCTTTGACACAAATGTGATGACTGTCATAGTGTCGTTGTTTGTATAGGTCTAAGTCAAGCGGAAAAATCACATACAGGCACACACATGGAGTGATTTTTAATGCTTTTTTTTTTTTTTTTTTCCTCCCAGGAAAGGGATTTTCAGGAGAAGTCTCCCCCGGGGGACTGGAAACAGAATTTCTTCATGTGTAGGCAGTGTGCTGGCAGGTTTTTGTCACTTTCATTCACTCTCTAGATAGGTTACTGGGGGCTGAGAGCTACTGCTCTTCTCTTCCCTGTCATCTCTTAGCCAGATAATCAGCTTCAAAAATCAAAGATTTCTGTCCTGCAAGTCAATGGAGCAAAGCCATGTAGTGCAGCCTGAAAAAGGAGAAGAGATCTACCTGGACAGCTTTCCTATTCCACTGGGTACTGACGCATTTATTCTCACCACACACTATAGTCCAGATTTAGCTTATTCAGCCATGGCAACCCAGCTGCCTGGGACTTGCGCTGTCTTTTCTCCCAGGCTGTGTATGACGTGTTCCCTCTGCTCTGCCCCTCCTTGCCCCTTGCTGAGGAGCAGGCTCTGAATTCGGCACAGGTTCAGGAAGGTTTCACACCAGCTACTCACCTTTTCAGTCAGTGCTGCCAAGGTTTCTGGACTGAAATATCAGCACAGCTGGTTGGAGACAATCACTTTTCTGAGCCCAAGGGATTGTTGTACAATATGAATGAGGTATTGATTTGTGAGGATGCTGGCTTCCCCAGCAAGCACTGCTCCATGCTGGAGCACTACAGGGGTGAGAGGAGCAGCAGCACCTGCAAGCCCTGCAGAGACTCAGGGTGCCATGATGGGAAATTCTGGATGGTCCTGGGATCACCCACTCATCCACTGGCAGCATTAAAAAATCTGATGTTGAATACTGGCAACTGTTTTGACTTTCGTTGTTGCAGTTGCTGATCACTGATGTATCTGATGGTGGGCCCTAATCCAGAGTGCCTTCAGGTTAAGGGAGGCTTCCCTTTGTGTTTCGCTGATTCTGGCTCAGAGGTGTGCTGCTGGAAAGGCAACACTGGACTCTCTGTGCTTTGGCTGCCAAGGTGGCTAACCCTGGTTTGCCTCTCTCTCTCCCTGCCCATGCTGACAGGACCGGAGCAGCCCTGTGGTGAACCTGCAGGATATAGGACTGATGCAAAGGGAGATGCACCAGTGGACCAGTGGAAGGGGTGCAGGGATGTGAGCAAAGGGTTTCATCCTGCAGCAGGGCTGAGATCAGCTTTTGATGAGTGGATGGATGGATGCAATACCGTAAAGCCCTTTTCTCTGTGATGCATCTGAGATAGGTGAACGAGAAGGAGCAGCTTTTGAAAGGATATTTCTCTGCAGCAGGGCTGAGCACAGCTTGCATGGCTGGATGCAGAGATGGGGCAGCACTGCCTCTGGTTACACTGAGAGCAAGGGATGGAAGCAGGCTTGCAGGGAGATACGATTTTTAGCACTGTCAGATGTGTGAAATGCCCATTCATTAGGAAAGAAGCAGCAGTTTTACGCTTTTGATGTCAGCTACTGATTTACAGAGATTTATATCAACAGCTACAACCTGTATTTACATAAGATTTCTCACAGGACTGTCAGGGCTCTGTAGAGGAGAGGAAAAAATGGTCTTAGCCTAAAATTGTAAAGCCAGAGAGCCAGGTTCTTTGCAGGACTCTGCCAAAGCCTCCTGTATCCATTGAGAAAGGTTACTTTAAGCTTAGCCCTTCATGCCTGAGTTTTCCCAGCTCTGAAATGGGGACAATAACACTTTTCATCTTCACGCAGAGGGGTGGGTGATGGAAACTTCATGAGATGTGATAAAAAAAAAAAAAAAAACAAAAGCTTTAAGATCTTGCAATAGGAAATGCATGGCTCCTAGCAATAACATCCCTTGGGTGAAAGAGCATACTAAAATCTTTAGTAATCCTGCCTTGTTCTGGGCCTGTCTCCAAAGAAGAGACACATTGTCTCAGTCTGGATTAGATAGATACGCCCAGGCCAGGATGCATTCCTTTAATCACTGCTATTTGCATGACTTGATACTTAGAGAAGGAAGAAAGGACAGGGTGGGGTCACAGCCCCAGCCACATGGATATGGCTGTCAGGGCCCACGCATAGTTTTGGTCTCTACTAGAAATTGATGTGCACACCTAACAGCCCCCTTGTGCCTGCAGAGTTTATATTCTCCTGTTTCTATCAGAGCCCAGCACCTAAGAGGCACCACAGGTCCATGTAGGAACACTCAGTGACAAACCTGGTCCCTTTGCAAGGTGCCAAAGTATTGGAAAGGGGCTGTGTGTGTCACAGGGAGTGAAGGGTGCTGTTGCTCAGCCCGGTGGTATGTGGGAGGGGAAGGCCCTGTCCATAGTTCACCCAGGTGTCTTCCTGCTGGGATGTTTGACTTTTTTTTTTTATTTTTTTTAATGTGGTTGCATTTTTTGTGAGTTTTTTAAAGCCTCACTGAATAAATTAACCAGTTTGGAACATAAAACATGATTTACTAAAACAGAACCAACAGAAGACATTGTTTTTTGCTCACGATAGCCACAGTTGGACTCTCCCAGTATAAGCAGGGAAAATTAGTGATTTTCCTTTACTGCACCAGGTCCAGAGAGGAATCTCTCTTCTCATTTCAGGATGACAGTGAAAAAACATGGTGAGTAAGAACAGATTTGTCGAGCTCAGCAGATCTTCCTTTATCTTAGTGTCCAGATTCTGCCAGCCCAGAAATTACTTGTCTGAACCAGGCCTTTTAATTACTCCCTATGTGCAGTTTTGGGATAAGCATCCCAAGTTTAAACTACTTGATAGCATTCCAGCTTGCTGCAGCTCTTACCCATGGTAGATAGTGTCTCCAGCCAAGAGAGGAGAGGCTGCTGGCTGCAATGAGCAAGCAGATACGTTTGTTTTGTCCCACAGTGGACTGTGGTGAAGATACAAGAGTGTTATATGATACAAGAGTGTTATGTGAGGCTGTATTACAATGATATTAGATAATGCTGTTCTGCATAGCAATTCTCTCCCAGGCACAGAGCTGTGTGGCTCAGAGCACCATACTGGCTCTGCATCATCAGAGATGCTAAACAGATGAAAGGCCTTTAGTCCATATGTCTTCAAGTTGGCCACAAGTAGAAAATATCGATTTGTGGTGACAAATTTAATTTCTAAATTAATTGAAGAAAGATATCATTCTGCCTCAAGCTGTTCCATTTGCATAAGAATGAGATCACCTTAGACAAGAACAAAGAGACCCTTATACATAGTGAATTGTGCAAAAAATCCCACAAATTAGCTGGAGGTGGGAGAGCTGAACAGCCACTGACAGGACAAAATTAGCTAGTCTGCATCGTAACTGTTATAGAAACAACAAGGAGGAGGGAAAACAGACCTTTGAAGAAAACATGGATTTTTCTCAGGAAAATAGACTCATGAAGTACATTTTGGTACACTTCACTTGATAAATAAATGGCCTAACAAAGTGTGCAGCACTATCTGCCTGTCCCGTTCTTGGTGTGGTGCAGAACGATTTATTTGCAGAACACTTTGCCATCCCCAGCAAAGGTGTTCCAATCTCCATTTTCACCTACAGGTCTATTTATTGAAATATTTGTCCATGCAAGATGCAGGTTTTAAACTATCTCTGGCACATTGCCTGCCTAACTTATTATCAGTTATAGGCATCTGATTTGGCAAATTTTACTGTGGGCTGCTGTACATTCAACCTTGTAGGCTACAGCTTTGCTTTAGCAATTCCCAGCAACAGACACAGGCACAGGCAGTTCTGACCTCCATGGAGCATCAACACAACCTGCAAACATTCCTGGGTGCACATGGACACTTAGCAGCTGGGCTGGAGTGGGCGAAGCTCCCCTGCCTCCTAGTAAAGCTCAGGAGGAAGCTTTTCGCACTGAGCCCATATGCTGCAGCCTCTCTCCCCAACACTTGCTTTGAACAAGTGCTCAAACACATGCTTAGCATGATTAGTGGATATGCTTGTCTCTTGCAAGGTCTCTCAGGAGGTCTGTGGCAGACCTCAGAGTTGGACCCAGGTGTCTGGGAACGGACCCAAATTCAGGGCTCTGCATCACTGGAGCAGACCAAGGTGACAGCTAGTAGCAGAGCTTAGCTATGCTGCAGGCAGCTCTTCCTCACGTTTCCTTTCTTCATGCACACACACACACAGAGCCTCTCACCTTACATCTAAACTCTGATAAAAAACTATTCCTGGCTGTCAAACAGGCAAATTTCATAGGGATGGGGGAAGGGAAAGAAAAAACAAGAAAACACCAAACCCTTATATTTTTTTCATGGTAAATGTTTGCTCAGCTCTTCTTCTGACTATGACTAAGAATATTTCGTACTCAAATAATCCATCACGCTTAATGCTGTTAACTTTTCAATACCAACTGTACAACCCACAGAGTATACAAAATCCCTTCTGGGATTCTTTATCATCACAGCAACAACTACAGAAGACATTTGGCCTGCTGGTGAAAGGCATTAAAATCACATGATCATCTAAAGTCCTTCCAGCCCTTTTCAGGCCATGAAAGATATAACTGATTCACAGGTGAGACAAAGCCTCATTGTTTCTCCCTTTATGTGTTTCTCCCCGGGACTTTCTTTGTAGAAATAGTGTGGGTGGGGGTATTAACCACCTCAGAGAGGTGGCAGGTATAAAGGGAAGCAGCAGGGGACCCTTCAACTAATGTCCTTCTGAAATCATCTTGTTCTGGGTTTTTTTCGTTGCTGCAATCTCCTACATTCCCATGCTCTCTGGGTAACTGTTGCCTCTGGAGCTGTGTTTGGCACAGGGAGACTGCTCCGGGCTGTGCAAACTGTTGCTCAGGGCTTGGGAAGCAGAAAAGAGGAAGGCTGCTGCTGGGCGTTTGGTGGCTGGAGAAACTGTTATTGGTGGCTACTGGCTGTTCTTCCCAAGCCCTCTGATATGGAGCTCTAACTGTGTGCATGCTGGCTGCCTAGCCTGCTCCTGGGTGGGGGAAACACACCTTGGATTGTTTGGGAATATTTATCTAAGCTGGTTTATATTAGCAGAGCTGTGCTAGGGAGTGCCAATGATGCTGCTCTGCTGCCAGGTCTGGAGCATGGTGATTTCTTAGTCTCCCTGAACTGTACCCATAAAAGTGTGTCCAAATGCAGCCTTTGGGTGCCTGTGGCTTAACTCCATTTAGGGGCACACAGATTTTACTGGGTGAGGCTGCTGCTGCTGCTATATCTGAGTGCCCAGGTCTTGCAGTGAGTGGCAAAACCTGCACATGAGAAACTAGGGGAGTGTGTGGCTATTTAGCAGGTGGACATGCTGTGACCCAGCTGTACTGGTAACAAAAGCTGAGCTAACCCAGATTAAAGACCTAAAGGGAGAAAATACTAAGTTCAAAGAAATTTTAGGATTTTCTTAAGTGTGAATACTGCTGGGATATGCAGGTGATGTATGGGTCATCTCTATCGACTGCAGTGATTTGTCCAGTGATCCTATACACAGGAAATCCATACACCTCTTAGATGCCAAAAACCTGCTGTGGCTTCACTACAAATCTGAGTGCTAACCCTGAATCCACATCCTTACCTCAAAAAAGAGCATTTCACTAGCACAAGCTCTTCCTAGTACTGACTTCTAGATTGATTTTAAATAGATTTAAAGAAACGTTTGGCATGAAAATAATCTTGGGCAAGACAGACTGCTTGACAGAGCAAGCACGAGCCTAGCTTTTGTTTTGCCCAAATCTCTAAGCCATGGGCTATTACTGCTGGTTTTTTCCTTCCAAATGGAGCCTGACAATGCAGTGCTCTTTCCCTCATGGCTGAGGGCCGGGGCAAGCAGATGAGAGTGGGACCAAACCTCACAAGGAGCTGGTCCTGCATCCAGGCACTGGCTCACTGCTGTAAGGTCACTCTGACATCTACAGGAAGCTCTCAGCTGCTCTCCTGAGCAGAGAATATTGAGGTCAGAGACTTGCTCAGGAAGGAGTTGCACCAAGCTGACTCTTGAGTCCTTTGAGAACATTATACTCCCTGATTTAAGTGGGTCCTACAACTCTCATATATAAAATCTGTCTGTGATGTCCATAGGTACAATTCATCCATAGGCTCTACTCTGAGTCATGCTATGAGAAGTCTCTTCAGGCCTGACTTACCAACAGATGCTCAGCTGAAGGTGAAGTGGGTCACTCTGGCCATTGAGGCTATGTGGGCTCCAGTAGGAACCTGACAGGAAGGCAGTTTGGGCAGGGTCTTGGGTAGCGACTCAGCACAAGGGAGGAGATGTAGGCAGCATCTGGATGTAGCAACTTCTTCGATCATATTTCGTATCTATATGTAATCCTTTAAACTTCTGGAAAAGATGTTCACTTGGCATAACCAAACCCACAAGATCTTCTTGCTGAATGCCCAAAGTTAACCTGGGTTTTCAATGTATGGGTTGTGTTTACTGCAAGCAGTGGGAACAGCAGGACTTATAGCATTCCAAATTGTTAAATGCAAACCATTAGGAGAATGGTACAAAGAACAAGCAATGTAGGCCATCCAAATGAGTATCAGTTTAGGGCACTGACAATTAAACTGTTGCAAGCTTAAAATATTCTCTCAGTCTTCAAATGAAAAGGGAGATGTAATTCAGTACCCCTTTCTGCAGAACGTGTGTTCAGGTCTGGCTCTTTACATTGGTAAAAGCGCAAGTACAGACATTGTCAGGATCCCGTTGTGTTAAACATTTTTCTCATCCTGCATAAAAGTGACCCTTTTCACTCTCATGCTATCTCAGAGCACACATATAAAAGCTGCCGGCTCAGGTGCCCGCTGCAGGGGAGGGGAAAAGAGTCACGGAACAGGAACCAGAACAGCTGATACAAATTACCTCTCAAATTGGAGCAAATGCTCCCAGAAATGTCACCTATTAAAAGATCAACTAATAAGTTCCTGCTGCAGCCCAAATAACTCAAGAGAAAAAAAAAAAAATCTGATAGTCCTCAGGCTCAGTTTTTTTGCGAGCTTTGAATTCTGAAATTTATCAGTTTGTACTTAGAGCAATTGATGAGGCTCTGGGCAATATTTATTTCAAAAACCTGCTGGATCCCCTTGTAAACCTGGACTTATCTGGAGAACAGACATGTGACTCCTTCCTCTTGCCAAATCAAGATGAGGACCATAGCAGATAGCCAGAGACTGCTGGATGCCAGGGCTGGGGGGTGCTTTGCTGGTTCTTCACATGCTGATTTAATATAGGTTAAGCTGAAAAATGCAGTAAACCTCCCAATGCACTGGAGCCTGAAAGAGCAGTATGGTTTGGATGAGGTTACAAGACGAACATCTCTTGGCTGCAAAAGCTTTAAAATAAGTATGGTTTGACTGTATCCTAATGGGTAGATTTAATTTTCTTTGAGTGACTCCTGATCACTTTTCAAAGTCATGTGTGTAATCACTGTGAAACCTACAATTTTCATAATTATAAATATTGGCTATTTTAAGGTTTATGGAATCTTCCTGTCACACATTTCTTGTTTTTCCTGAGGAAAGTTAACTCCTGAGGCTACCAGCTGTGAACTTGGAAGGTCTTTACCATCCTGGCACAGGTAAGTATCTCATTGGTAAAGAGATTATTTAACTATGGAAAAAATCTATCAGAGAATGACTAACTGATAAAGCTAACCTCTGTAGAGGCTTCTTAGAGCTAATGATAGTGACACCAAGCCCTAAACTGGAGGCTGTAGAGTCCAAATGCCACTTGAGTCCAGCTGGTTGATAGGACTCACTCTTGGGGTTAGACTGTCACCCACACAACCTAGTTTTAAGTCAGTAGGGATGTTCCTGCATGGCTAGCAGCTGTACCTGTATGTTGCAGTGCAGATGTGTCTGTAATCATGAAAGGATTGGAGGGAGATGTGTTTCTTCTCCTGTGGTGTAGGAGGGTAAGATAAATGGTTGTTTGAACAGAGTTACAGCTTTCTGTGTGGGTGAATTGCTGATGGTGTTTATTGTAAGACATTACACCTGGGGAGAAGTATCACAGCAGAGACTCTTCTGTCTCTTTCCAAGCACCATGCAAGGGAAACACTGCCAGAAGATTAATACTTCAGTACCTCTGGCCTGCTACCCTCTCTGACATACTCTGTGTAAGAGAAGCATTGATACAGACACTTGCAGAGTCACCCAGGAGGCCTGCTGCCATTGCACCCTTTGAGCACTCAGTTCCAGGTGAACTGAAAGCCAGATTTCAGGTGAATTGCAAGTGGGGCTAATGCAAGTGGCTCTGGTCTTGTCTGACCCCCGATCCGCCAGGTCACATAAACAAGATGAATTAAGACCTAAGTTTACCCATGAAAAAAAGAAGTGTTGTTTATTCAGCACAGTATGCAGAACAAGATGCTCTGCTTTTTGTGCTTTAATGGCTAGATAAAATTGGTTTTGCCCTGCAGAATGGTGGCCACTTGCCTTCCTGATGTGGTATGGACAACAGGTGGCCACTGGAACTCTGCTGCTCTCTAAAGCTTTTGTTCTAGCTTTTTGACAATCTGTTGCACAAATAGTTGACTACATTGGGGTGCTTCCTGGGAAGCTACCTCTCATGCAATCTCCAAGTTGGATCATTCTCAAGCTACCATCAAGGAGGTCTCGATTGCCCTGTGGCCAATCTGCCAGTCCTGTGAGGGTGCCTTGGTGATCTTAGAGTGGCACATCCTGAAGGGAACAATGCAGTAGCAAGGGACATCCCACACCATCCTGGAGATGGCAACGGGGTTTGTATTCCTGACTGGGAAAGAGAATTTTGACAAGTCATCTGGGGAGATGCAATTATTTGCCACCACTTTTCCCTCCAGATCCTTGCCAGTACCGGAACAAATAATTTGTTCTCTCTCTCTGTAGTGACATCTCTGCCAGGGGCAGACTAAAAGGGAAATAACAGGGTATATGGAGCCAAGAGGCAGGAGAGTGTCTGTTCTGTGCCAGACAAACCGACCCAGTGCAATATATTAGGGGAGCACTAGAGCCAAGAGCTGTAATCCACAGTAGCTGTGATGCACCATGTTTCCAAAGGCTTGTACAAAGACTCCTCTTCTTCAGATCAGCCTGCTTCCATGAAAAAGGAAAACTCTCAAGGCTCTCTGCAGTCCCTGTCTTTATAGCCTCTATAGGAACATTTCTTGAGGAACATAGTTCTTTCTGTGAACATTAAGCCTCAAAGTTGGCTGAATGAGGGCAGAGAACAAGGTCATGGCCTTCTGCTCCCCTCCCCTGACACTCTCACTTGACTGACACAATGAAGCTACATGCTAATAAATCAGCAATCAGCCATGCCCTTCTAAATAATCTTCTGTTCCCCTACACTATATCTTCTAACGTTGGTGATTTCTTATAATTAATGCTAGACAAGGGAAGGTTTGGAATTCATGGCCTATAGGAATGCAGGCTCTTTCTATGCAAGTTTCCCCTGCATCTGAAAGAACTCCGCCTTAAGTAATTGTTGCCCTGATTTTAGGATTACAGCTGGAATAAGTTAAAACAGACAAACCGAGCTGCCTGATGCATGGCAGAGGGGGCTGGAGCCATGAGGTCTTTGCTTTCGCCTCGCTGAGCTGATAATGTTTTACACAGGCAAACTGTGCTAATCCCTGAGCGGCTGGAACTCTCGCCGGGAAGGACACTGCCTGCCACTTCTGTATAATGGAGATGGAGTATTTAGACACACGCAGGCTTACATAATTTTCCTGACTAAGTGACTTCCTCTTTGATAATGTATAAATCAGATGTACCTTAAATTGCCGTCCTGTTTTCATGAAAGCCTGCACAAAGCTGTACAAGCTGGGAATAATGATCTCTTGATAAATGAGGGAACTTAACTTCCCAGGAAGGGGGGAAATGGTCCAGGCAACATTCTTATGAAAGGCAAAGAAAAAGCCTTCACAAAGGCTTACCCAATACCCCAGAACTGGTTTTGGTTATGGTGCAGTCTTCCCGTGGAGAAAAAGGATGTTTTGGTGGGGATGATTTCTGCCCCACTGACTTGGAGGAGAGGAAAATATGTGTGCCTAAGGAGTGGGAACAGCAGTACTTGCTGAGCCATGACATAGTGTTAATCTCTCTGTCCTCTTCAGTGAATATCTGCTTTTCCATCAAAAATGTTCATTATTCTAAAAGGATGGATTTGAAATCTGATGGTGTATGGGCTTTGGGAACATTGATTGGTGTGATGAACATCTGGTCAAATGACACATAGGCAGAGATGCTGCAGTTTCCTACACAATATTCCTGCAGAAGAGGTCATACTTTATCCAAAGGGAATTGTGTTGGAGCCAGTAATGCGTCCATAGATCTCATGAGTTTAATTTGTAACGTGTTACCAAACGTTATAAAATGGCTGCAAATTGATGCCAGGCTACTGCATTTGTTGAGCTTCTTTGGGAAAAGGGCAGCTGTCACCAGCTTCCTGAACTCATCTCCAGCATGGCAACAGTGTCTGTTGGCAAGGCTGGTGGCTTTTCGGTCTCTTCTGTTTCCCCTGTTTTGCCTCTGCCTGTGGTGTTAACTCCCAGTGTGAAAGGTGAAGGAATCTTTTGATGCAGGTTTTCTCTGCCATATTTTGGAAGGCTCACTGTATCTGTTTCGGATCTTGCTCAGATGTAAACTATTTGTTTATCTCTCCACCGGTGTAAAGCACAAGGTTTTATAGATGTAGAATCAGTTCTTTACAACTCCTTAGGTAGAAGGTTTAATCCTCTCTTAAGGGTAAGGAAAGACATACAGATAGAGCTTCAATGACTGACTGGAGGCCTAATTATGAGTAGAGAATAAGCTTGAGATTA
Organism: Pachycephala philippinensis; assembly: GCA_013397055.1. Classification (NCBI taxonomy): domain Eukaryota; kingdom Metazoa; phylum Chordata; class Aves; order Passeriformes; genus Pachycephala; species Pachycephala philippinensis. Next base: position 216,075 of record VWZT01010358.1, on the reverse strand, counting down.
AAAACAAGGTTTGAATTCAGCCCCTTAATGAACGGTCCTAGATCTTGCTGCCTCATTTTATGCAAATATACAAGCAGCATATGTTTTACACAACAGACTCATCGTGTTGACTCATCGGAAGGAACAGAAAAGAGACTGTTTCTGTGTTACCCACTATCTGCCTTTTGCGATGCACTTTCCCTGTCTCTGTATCTGGAGCACCCTCCTTGCTCTGGTCTCAAAGTATGTGTGTTCATGAAGCCAGATGGAAGTCTATGCAATCACACTTCAAAGGAAGGGGTAAAGGTGGAGAGGGAAGGAGGGGATTTTGGCAGGATAGAGCCAGTTGAGGAATCTGCTCCCTTGCCCTAGGAATGGCGCAGATGGGAACATTGTCTGCCAGAGCCTGGACTGCATGTTCTGGGGGGGAGAAGGAAGCCTATAAATTAGGATTTCTTCTTCTCTCTATTTTAACATTTATTTATTTGTTCGTCTCTTTCTTCCCCCTCATCCCTCGCTGCCATCAGTGGCAAAACTAATGGCATCATGTCAAAATCTGTTAATGCATCTGCTCTGCAGGTTCAGGTTATCAAAAGTATTAGCTAAGCCAGTCTGCAAACACTTGGCGAACATCTGTCTGCCATCACACAAAATACTCTGGGTGGCAGGGAAAATTAATAAACCTAATTGGTTATGAAGCAGTATTAGACGTTGACTAATATCACGTTGGAATTCATCCAGTGTCCCCAAAGCTGTTGCACACACTCTCTCTGTGCATGGAACATGACTGTAAGGGAGTCTAGGAGAGACTTGCTTTGGATTTTCCAAGTCTTACATATTGATAGTTGATAGCATTAATATGAAGTTCTTGCTCTGATACTGCACCCTCTTCTCTCCAATGATTCCAGTGGTGATGGTGATGAGGGACTTTCCCCAGTCCGTGGATGTTTAGAAATTGGTAGTGGGCATGCTTTTTGTTTCTCCCACTAAGAGAGTATATGCTGCCTTTGAGCCTTTTTGCCATGAGTGGCAGAGTCCTTGTTTCTCTGGGTAGTATACACTAACGGTGACTCCAGTGCAAATCCTTTCCTCCCATCTCCCCTAAGAAATAAACTATAATTATCCAGGCTGAAGATAGGAGAAGGATTCATGAGATAGAAACCAAAGATGAGGTATCTCTTAGCAAATCGATAGATTTCTGAAGAGTTGAGTAGCAGAGTGAGAGCTGTTGAAGGGTTGGCAGAGAGGATTAACAACATGAATCTATCCAGCACGAGGCACAGCCACTTGCATTGACTCAGTCTCCTGGCTGCTGCTAGAAAATCAGAATAAGAGGAGATAAAAGACATTCCAAAGCTGTCTCCCCTGCGGAGGGTCATATATGGTGGCTGAAAATCTGCACTCCACAGACTGCACTGTAGACCAGGTTTTTACTGTTTTCTGACCTCAGTGAACCATGGCTGCCTCAGGGAAAAGGAGAATGTAAGCAGCATGAAGAGGAAGCACTCCCAGGGAAATTGTGAAACAGCAGTCATGAAGAAGAAGCAGCTGTCCTGTGCTGCTGAACAGGGGATCCTACTGCGTTAACTCATTTTCTGCTTCTGAATCACCTGGATGAGCTCACTTTCCCAATCTGAAGCAATCTGTGACTTCCTTGTTAGATCCTCCTATCTCTTCTGTGTGGTTATGTCACAGGTTAGTGACTGGTTCCTCTTTGTGGTCCGAAGCATCTTGTCTCAGTCTAATGGCCTAGTGGGAGATGCTAAAGAATCTCTGCTTTCTCCACAGACAGGAGAGAGGTGGCAACACTTTGATCCTCAGCCTTGGCTCTCCACCAAGCCTTGGTAGCAGAGGGACTGATCCCAGCAGGCTCCATACTTGGCAGCTTCAGCAATGATGCTCAGGCTCCACTGAGGTTTCTGCTGTGACACTCTCTGCTTTTGCAAATAGGCTAAAAACACTACTCCTAGACTGAGACTGGTTTTTAGATTTGCTTTCAGCATCCTGTTGGTGGCTGTAGCATCAGCATCCCTGTTAGGCCATTCCCCACTGGAGGGGTTCTAAGCCCTCAGGAGACAGCACTTCATGGTCAGCTCCACAGTCAACACCTGCTTGCTTCAACTCTTGCCTGCTTCAACTCTTGCCAGAGCTTATCAGTGCCCTGAAACCATAACTGCTCCTACTCCTTCCCCTCAACACTGGCTCGCATGCTGGGAATGTCTCTGTTCCGTCTGGCAGCCTCTCCCATGGTCCTGGTGCTCCCAGTCTCCTTGTCAGGCTGGGCACATAGAGTTCTGCTCCCCAGGTAGTTTTGTTCCTTGCCCACCTGAGTGCTGACGCTTCGGTAAAAATAATTCTGCAAGGAAATGAGAGCACTGATTGGGATTTAAATAAAATTTACATAAAACTCTGCCTTGAGTACTAATTAATTAGGTGTTAAAAGCCCCTGGAAAAGCAGAAAGGGGGGCTGGTCTGCCTTGCCACATGGGGAGAAGCTATTAGGAATCATAGAATACAGAATCATACAATCATTTAGATTGGAAAGTACCTTTTAGATAAAGTCCAGCTGTTAACCCAGTACTACCAAGTCCACCACTAAATATGTACGTTTAAGTGCCTCATCCACATGTTTTATAAATGCCTCCAGGGATTGTCACTCCACCACTTTCTTCGGCAAGCTGTTACAGTGCTTGACAACCCTGTTGGTGAAAAAATTTCTCCTAATATGACAAGGAAAAAAAGATTCCAATCTAGACATCCTCTGTCAAAATTTGAGGGTGTTTCCTCTTGTCTTATTGCTTGTTACTTGGGAGAAAAGACCAACCCCCACCTGGCTACACCCTCCTTTCAGATAGTTGTAGAGAGTGATAAGGTCTTTCCTGAGCCTGCTTTTCTCCAGGCTAAACATCCCCAGTTTTTCTTACCTGAAACTCACTGGCAGCCACAGCTGCGGCTGTGGTCACCAACACTGTGAGTGGCCCAGATGAGTAAGGTGTGGAGAGAGCAGTGTTAGTTGCTGTGCTGTGCTGTGCTGTGCTCCCCTTGGCATGTCTTTTGCTGCAGCAGTGCCCCTGGAGCTCTAGACTTTATGGCTCTCAGAACCCTACCTGTGACCCAAACCAGAACTGCAGCCGTCAGCTGTGCCGGAGGTGCCCAGCACCATGGGTGGCCCAGATGAGAAAGGTGGGGAGAGTGAAATGCTGGGCCAGTGCTGTTCTCCCCTTGGCATGCTCTTTTCAGCACTAGTGTCCCTACTGCTGTGATGGGGAAGTGCTTCCAGCCTCATTTGGTGGTGTCTCCAGGCCTCCTTCTTGTGTGGGCAGTGCTCACAGAAGAGGCCTGTAGCTTGTCCTTGTCCCCTACCCAGGGCAGTAGGAGGCAAGTGCAACATCAAGAGGGAGAGGGGCTGTGCTTGTACTTGTGTATGCTCTCTGGTAGCCCCTCGAGGCAACTTTTCCCCATCTATTACAAATATTATAAGGGACAGTCTGCTGCTTGTGGTGACTTACTGGTTAATTAAGCAATGAGATGTACCAGCCTGGGCCACACCACCAATTAACTTGTTTTTCATACTGTCTATCTGATTTAATCTATCTAGGATTTTATAGAATGCTCATGGCCATGGAGAGGCTGAGAGTAGGGAGGTCTTTAAATTTTACTGCAGTTTATAGTGCTGCCAGAACCCCTTGGCCACCATTAGAAAATGGGTCACATAAATGGACAACCAGGAGTGCTCAGTTGCTTGAGCCATTTGAAACAGGATTCAACCTGCTTGTTGTGTTAGAGAGAGAACATTAGATTTTTCCTAGACAGATCGGACTTCTCATGCCCCAGCCGGTCCTCAGAAAATTTCAATAGGCTGGGTTATGAAGATTCCTTACTCAGTAGCTCCTTACTACTCAAAAAAGTTCTGCTGTGTCAGACTGGTTTCTCTGCTTTCAGGATCTTTCTGTTTGGAGGACCATACAGCAATTTTGACCTTAGTGGGTGTCCTCATGGAGGCTGCCTGCGAGGTCAGGTGTACAGCTGCTCTGGTTCCTGGCCTCTCTGTGAGATATCCCTTTCTCCTCTTGAGCCTACCTGAGCAGCAAATCACCTTTCACTTGTACAGAGACAGGCTTTCTTGGTCTATTGGCAGCCTACTGGTTGGCCTGCTCGAAGCTAAGAAGACATATCTTCCTGTGAAAATTGAGGGTTTGTTCCAAATTGGACACCTCACCTCCAACAGAATTACAAATATTTAAATCATCTCCACAGCAGAATTTTCTCTCCTTGCCCAGCGGTACTCTCAAAGAGTGCAACAGGCTGCTGTGCAAATCTGGAGTTAACACTTTATGTGAGTCAAAAACGTTTCCCTGCTCAGCTTTGATGGCCAATCTCTTTTAGCTTTTTTCTTTTAATTTTTCAGAGAGGTTTGGAGCTCACAAAATCCATAGGCAGAGAAGAATCCCCTTCTTGTGCCATTAATTTTTCTTCACAGCTGATCATTAAGTACATGGGAGCTGCAAGAAGCCTCACTCTATCCCAGCCTTGGCATACACTACCCACCTTGAGATGACAACAAATCCCCATATTGGGAGTACCTTTTCATCCTTTCCACTCCACAACCCAAAACCAATCATATAGACTCTGCAAATATTTTGCTCAAATTCTCTTTCTCAGCATTTTCCCCTGTACACATCTGTGCCCCCACATATTTTGAAACTTCCAGTGTCCCTGGCACAGAGATGTGCCTTTCTGACTTGTTTCTGTGTAAGTAATGGAGGGAGATCTGTCCTGATCAATGCATGGATGTGGACCTTTCAAGGAAAATTAAGTGGGTAGCTACCCTATGGTGGGCACATAGTGGATCACCTGAGCTTGGGCCACTGCAGTTCTGAAAAGGATGTGAACAGAGACCCTCATGTTTTTTTCTCCTCTGACAAATTCCAGGTGACGTTACATGCTGCTTATCTAACCTTTTCTTTGCAGTAGCATTTGGCGATTGCTGTGTTGTTTGGGATTTTTACCAGAATTGTAATGGTCAAAGGCCTGGGGAGCAAAGTCTAACAATCCAGATTAGAGTCCTTCAGTGTTGGGTGCTGTCCAAAGATGGGAAAAACCAGCTGGAAACTGGTTTCCTCATTTCTCTTCCCCTGTCCCAGTTCTTAGCCCATTTCAACATATTTAAATTGCAAGTTCAGGCTAAGCAAGTGCATAGTTAGCATAGCAGGCTACATATAGTTTTGGAAAATATCATTCTTCCTGGAATCTCAGATGCATTCAGCTTCCATTTTTGGGTTATGTATTCTACTCTCCAAGTGAAGTGTAAAAGCAGAGCTGCTCTGTTCTGCGTGGATATTGAGGAGCCCACAGTGTCTGTTGTTTCAAGAAGAGTTTTTCCCTTTCTAATGTCCAGAATCTCTTTGTCCTACAATGCACAACACCCTGACAGTCTGTGTAGTGCTGCTGCCATTCTACTGATCACTACTTCAGGGCTGGAGACACCATTTGCAACATGCATTTGGGATTAATTTGTGTGGATGTGAAGCTATGCCAGAAAAGTAACATCTCTCCACAACTGGGTGACATGTTCTGTAACCAAGGTGGGATCTGTAACCAAGGTGGGGTGACTGAAAGCAGCCACGTCTGCCTGCAATATTCTGATTTTAAAGTGTTGAAATCATGCCTAGCCTTCTGGATCTTTGGCAAGGTATCCAGTCAAGATCCAGAGCTCATTTTATCTCCAGTCTTACCTTCACCACTGAAATGTTTGAACCCCACTCAGTAGTATATTATGTTAGAAGCTTGATAAGCATATCCATAACTAAATAGGTGCATTTCTGAAGAGAGGAAATAGCTTTGAAATATGAGTACTTAACTCTACATTGCATTGTCTTTTCAAATGGGAGGGAACTCAATCTCTGTTTCTGTTATATTTATCTTGTGTCAGGCTTATAGTCAATGTTTCTGCAGTTGTCAGGACTTAAAAAGACTTTATTCCTCCTGTCTTCTGAATTTTCTTCCTTTTCCATCTTTCTCTACAGCTCTGGAGACAGTCATAGCTCAAGATAGGATGCAGATCACAAAGTTGCAGAGCTTCAGGTACCTTTGATGTGTTCTGCTTACAGGCTCAAGATATTTGCTGAGCTTATTCATTTTCCTGCTAGATGTCTGAACCCTTTTTAGGCCATCTCTGAGGAAGCAAGGATGCTGCCTCCCAGGATCATCTGGGAATTTTGTTCAACAAATTACATTTTAATGCAGAAATACACAACAATGACAGCACTTAGGCTCTGTCTAACCTCTTCTAATGCCACATTACAATGGTGGCATAATATGGGTCCTAAGTTTGTAACAGTTTGGTGAAGCAGCCTGTAGACCCTAAACTGAGCAACACTTTTGTGACTGACTGTGATGACCAGGCAGCAACCTCAATGCCACAGATGTTCTGATTTATTCCTCTACAGGGCAGGACACCTGCCCAAAGCCCCGCATTGACAGAGGTTAGGATAGTCAGAATAAGATCAGTTCCGCATTGCCATACTTCCCAGGAGATCTTAGCTGTAAATGTAATTATCTCAGCCTTTTTATTCATATCCTCTGTTTCCTAATGTTACCCCTCCTCCTTATCTAGAGAAAATCCATATATTTCCTCTCAGTGATGGTGACCAGAGGGAGTAGGTAGAGTGGTAAAGGCTCATTGCCTACAAAAGAGCTGCATTATGTTTGATCCATTTCAGCCATCTCCTATTATTCTAGTGATTACAAGGGAGCTAACTTGTTCTCAACTCTACAAAAAGCCTCAAAACTGCTTTAAGTTCCTGGGTGCTGCTGGTTTTGATTTATTTTTGTTTGTGAATCTAAGCTCTTTGTTTCATGTGTGTTCCCCTACATGTCTTCCAGGTTAAACATTATTTTGAGTAAGATGCTTTAATTTTTTTTTAGGGATTGCTACTGCAAAGAAAGAAATCACTCTCCCATACATGTGATAAATTCAGTATTCAGAGAGTAGTTCCTCTAAAACTGAAAACAGTCACTGTGTTTTGGGGTCAAAGCTGTAGATTCAGGTTGGAAGAAACTCAAGAGGTCCTTTAGATCTTGCTCAGGCAGAGTCAGTGACCTGACTTACTTCACCTCACTGTCTTATACACACTGTAGCCTTAACTGTAATGCTATCTGAAAAAACCCCAAAATAATAATAATAAAAAACCCAAACAAATCTGTCAACATTATATGCAATTTTGAAGCACTGTCACAAACACTGACTTTTTTCTCTGCTAAAATACAATCAGTCTCATCTGCAACTGGTAAACCATCACATTCCCATTTGATAGCACACTTTCATAAAAATCTCTTGCACACAACCACCACTGTTTTCAGCCCAGATCTGGTTCTGTATTTTGAGTTGCTGGGAAGTGCTGGGGGCTGAGCACAGGGAGCTCTGTGTTCAGGGAGAGGAGCTGTGTGCAGCACATGGCAGCTCTGGTGAGACGGTGCAGACATCAATGTGAGATTCTACTTAAGGACCCAAATCCGACACAAGTAAATTTGTTCCAGATATCCTGGTCTGTTAGGCACCTGTCCTAAAGGGTGGAGGAATAAATACATCTTTCCTAAAGTCAGTGGTCTCACCTCTGCTCTGCCATGGCTACCAGGGCAGCTCCAGCTGTTGGATAGGGTCCAGGGATGGAAAGAAGCTGTAGTGATCTCATTCCTGCTCTCAGCTTCTCCTGTGTGCACGGTAAGTCCTTGGGAGAAGGTTTACAACAGGATGTAGGTGCCTGCCAGGGTCATACTGATACCTTCAGAAACTCCTAGGCACCCAAGTACGTCAGTAAATATGCACCTCATCTAGTCCCTCACAGCATGATCCTGAATTTATCTGTAATGAGAACCTACTGAATGCCTGGTGGGACACCACTCTGGGGAACAGAGCTCTGATTAAGACCAGGGGACCTGAGTGGCAAATGACAAAAATGATGCAGTTCTGGGAAACTGAACTCACCAGAAACCTTTCCCAGCCTTGCTAGCTAGATGTCTCACTCTGCCAGGGCTCAGCCCAGCTGTCCAAACAGAAAAAAAATCAACCTGTCAGATTTTCTTTTTACTTGCCCAAATATGGATTTACCCCACCCCTCCGACCCCTCCCCCTCTTCCTAATTACTCTGGCCTATAGTCCAGATTTGACACTGGCCAGCCAAGGGTTGGGTTTTCTACACATTCCCATGTCTCTTGGTAACTGAAGTCATGCTGATGAACTCTGTAGCAGGTTACTGTGCAGTCAGAATATACTTCTTACAGACACAAGAATCACCAATGAGTGAAGTAGCTTTACTTCAGCTTAATATGCCATGCATTTAAAATGTCTGTCTTCTATGATAGGATCTTCCAGGCACAGTGATGGAAGGTGTGTGGGCTGTGACTATGCCTCAGCCAGAGATATCGTAGAGATCTAACAGAAACATTGAGAGTTGAATGGATTGGCATGAACAGCACCAGAGGACATGGCAGAAGAACAGGAATGACAGCTGTTGGTCACACCTAAGCTAGAAGATCATCAAGATCACACCACATCTTGCAGCTTCTCAAAACACCCAGACTGGGAATGGTGCAGAAGACAGACTGAAGCCATTAAGAGGTAAGATAAAGGACAAGCCTGGAACCATTAAAGATGTCCAGGTAAGGCAACTAAAGAGAATCTTTCCTAATAATTCTGAAAGGTGGAACCGGGTGAGGAGACAAGAGATCACAACCACTGTGAATCCTTAAAGTGAACAAAAGACAGATCCAAACCCAGCCTGGCTGCCTGCCTGAGACGAACCCTGGAGATGTAGTGACACATTATATCATGTCCTGTGCCCCTCATCTTTGGAAGGAGTCCTGGCTGGAGCACATTGGCACACACCTGTTGGTGCATGAGAAGATGCGGACATGAAAGAATCAGTGTGAATGAAATCAGGGATTTAGAATGAAATAATCTCCCCTGATAAGGTCTCTCCTTCAACTCTGCTGCATTAGTTGAGATTTGTGCAAGAGCACAACACTCCAGTTCCTAGCAAAGGAGTCAGTGTAAGCTAAACCCTAAAAGATGTTCTGCAAAAGAAATATGGAATATTCACACGCAGCTTTGTGAAGGTAGGTGTGTGTGCTCCAAAGCCTGTGGTTAAATTAATTCTTAAAGCTCCTCAATTTGACACTGCTTTCCTCTCCATAAAGAATGTAACTGAAGGAGGGATAATTTTCTCTCCTCCTCTGCTTCTTTCTTTCTCTACCACCTGTTCCCACATATGATGTCTTCTGTCATCAAAGACTATACATACTATGTTGAATGAACAAGCCCTGATGCAGGGCTGTAGTCCTGAGGCAAAGGTGTGCAGGGAATATTAAGAAGGCAGGCTATGAATGGAGAGAAACTCTACAGATTATATAAATTCTTTGTCTTCGTTTCCCTGTAAACCCTGGCTCTAACTCATGTGTGAGCTGCAAGACATCTGTCAGACTGAGCACTGCTTATCGAATATATTTAGTGAGGAAAGAAGGGTTGGGCTAGTGCAGGAACAAGAATCAAAGCCTTCATCTCAGTTGACAGATGGCTTGTGGCTACCGGCTGGACCCAAAAGCTCATCTTCCCAGGGACACTGGAAGTGACTTCAATTTTATCCTTCCTTCTGTCCTCAAGCAGCTCAGGGAGCCTGGATAACAACAGTATCTGAAGTCCCTATACACCTTTCCCCCCACCCCATTTTTCACAGAGAGAGTGGGGATACCACCTGAATGTTAAATGGCTTCTTTATTCCTCCTGCTCAGCCACACACCTGCTGGCTTCAAGCACGAGTCCTGCTTGTGTGAGGCTACAACTGTAGCTAACATGGGAGCAGTTTTGTGGCTGTGTAAAGGAGTCAGTGCTTGAAGGGTGCCTGGATTCTGCCTGTTCTGCTGCCTGCCCACTGTGTACACTGAGGTGTGACTGTGTTGGAGGTGGGGGTGGTTTACTGGGACTGGACACCTGGAGGTTTTCATTTGTGTGATCTGTGTCCGTACAGGCTGGGCTTGGCATGAAAGCACACCCACTGCACATGGTATAGGTGTGGCAGAAAATGTAATGACCCACTGAGTCAGAACAGTGGTCCCCATAACTCAGCTCTCAGTGCCCTATGGTGCCAGTAGGAGATGGTATTTTGGAACAGCATGGGAGCCTGACTGCTCTCAGCGGTGTCTTCACTTTGTACACCACCAGCACCACAGATTTTGGTGAGCAGCAGTTCTATTGTCACCTTACCTACCAGACTTGGGGAGTCTGTAACAGTTCCTAATATCTTCCTCGCAAAACAAAGACACCAGCCATTTTGCCCTCTCCTTCCACAGTGGTTGCCCCAACCCTTGGCCATTTTAGTTGCTCTTCTCCATGCCTTCTCTGAATCCACTCTGCCCTCCTGAGAAGCAGGGACCAAAACTGCCTACCATATCCCAGAGCTGCATGCATCTGCATTTTATATGGTAGCAAAATGGTACAAAGGAAGAGGACTGTACAGTGGCATCCTGTTCCACTCAGGAACCATCAGCTTCAGCCAGCGCTACCCTTGACCCCTTTTCCCATCCATTCCTGGCACTAGACAAAGCTATTTTCACCAATCACTTTAGCTGTGATATTTTCCCAACCTTTCTGTCCTTATAAATGTGACAGTAATCAGGGGAACTTTCACAGCGTGTGTGTAAGAGAGAGACCCTAGCTTCTCGTGCTGCAAATATGGGGACAGCTCAGCTCAAAGCTCAGGCTCCCCTCCAAGCTATGCAGTGAAGGGAGCATGAGTGGATGCAACCTCAAGGAATACGCAGCCACCTCTGGGCAGGAAGCTACAGCAGCACGATGTGGTGAACCAGAAAAGTGTGAAGGTGAGGGCTACTGCTAATAGAAGTGGCTTGGGGGAATTTTGAGACAAACTGCATGAGCTAGCAGTTGCCTCATGGGGAACCTCTCCTAAAACAATCTTGCAGAGAGTCCATCAGACAATATTTCTGATGACCTTGCTGAAAGGTCTGCTGTGAGGCAGACGAGCAAGAATGGAGGAAGAAGGAAGGACTTTCCTGACTCTTTTCCTGAGTGTGAAATGCTAATTCTAGATAACTTTGGATATTAGTGGAGAAGAACAAAATATCTAAAAGTAAAATGTCCCTTCACAAGGGCCATACTCTGTTTAGAAAGAATTGTAGCATGTAGAAACTGCATTTATTCTCCAGCATTTGCTAATTGGACCATGGCAGGACTTCAGAGCTTCATTTTCCACTCATAATACAGCTTCTAGCACTGTCAGTGCAGTCTTTCACTATTTCATTCAACGACTTTCAGGTGGGAAAATGGAAGGGGAAGTCTCTGCCATACTGCGCTGCATGACTGTGGCTTCGGGAAACCTCCTTGGGCCCTGGTGGCATTGCATTTGCCAGTTGGATGCTCTGTGGGAGATGGCAGCATGTAAGGGCCCCACCAGGCAGGGGTTCTCAGCTGGTTGAGCATAGCACAGGTGCTTGTGGGGGGACTTGTGGCGTGGCAGGACTGAGGCATCTTGTGCTCAGCTCCTGAGGGATGTCTGGGTCAAATGCACGTTGTCTGGGAGGCCAGAATACCCCTCAGAATGGTGAAACAGCCTGGAAAACATATCTGCCCATTTTTATCCTGGTCCTTTAGCTGAACTCGCCTCCATAGCAGAGACGAGTAATTCGAGCCTTCTGAGTCTTAGTGTCACCAGCTATAAAAACGGGGTTAATATCAAGCTTACCTACTTTCCAGTGAGTTGCAGCTAATTAGAGTTAGCGTTAGTTAATGTTTGCACAGCCCTGGGATGTGAAAATGGTAATATCATGCTAAGTGTTACTCCTGGTGCCTAGACACCATGATTCTTCATAACCAGAGCAGTCAATTAAACTAGCTGAACGTGGAGAGATACAGCAGCGAGGAAGGCAGAGGAGATATACAAACTTAATACTGTATGCATGATGGCCTGCAGCTGCAGGGGGCAGGGAAAGCTCTGTTCCTGCTACTAAGGGAGCCAGAGAGACAGCTCTGTTTGTGTAGGAGTACAGATGTTCCCCAACAGCTTTGGGCTGCACTGCAGCAGTCCACTGGCTGAGGAAGGGAAGGGCCAGTTCCTGACAGATTTATGGGCTAGAGCGCTCTGTTTAATCCTCTCATGGCTTTTGCTCATAATGTGTCGAGAATGCTGATTTCCTGTGAGGTCTTCTGGACAAATCAGAGCAGCCCTTCCCAGAAAGTGAGGGCCAACCCTGCCTCGTGTCTGTCAGCTAGCAGCAACCTTTGTGGGGAGTAAGAAAGACTCATTACGGCGTTCAGTACGGGCAATGTTTCACCAGCCACAATGCAGAACAGCACTGGGCATAACACAGCCTGATAGAGACACTGTCTTGCACAGGAGATCCATTTCGCCATGCCAGCTGTGGGCAGGGAGCAGACACTCAGGGACTATGGGAGAAGTAAAGTGGAACAGAGCCACGTCTGTTCCCAGCAAGGCACTGCCGTGAAGGGAAAAGAAAAGTCATTGGACCTGCTTGAAGCCCAAAAGGAGGAATACAGAAGTGTGTAATGCCATTTCTCAAACCTGGATTTTGTCCAAGACGCTTGGATTAATACCATATGTTTTGGTGATTGATCAGGACTGACTACCCATGTCAGGACCATGGCTTGCAATCTTTTAAGAGCCATCCCCAGCCACACAGGGATCTGACCACTTGTAGAGGTGTGACCCAGCAGGGAGGCAGAGGGAGGATTGTCACACTCTGGATTGCCAGTGCCATTTCTTACAGCTCCCTAGTGCTAACCTACGTATTAGCTGAGGACTTGGCTAGAGCTCCTGGCCAGCTTCCATACTCTGCAATTGCATTCTGCTGCCTTGAAATCCCCCTCCTCATGCACATGCACATGCACACCCCATGGTTTAAGAGGGACACAGAAGCTGTCACTGCTTTCTGTCCAAAATTCCTGCACAGTGGTGGAGGTGGCTCATCCTTCTCAGGAACATACTCCATTTCAGTGCCACAAGACATGAATTATGTGCCTGGAAAGGTTATAAAAACACTTTGGGACCCTTTGGAAGGAAGATGCAATCTTGAGATGAAAAGTGATATTAAAATGTCACCCGTTTTGACTTCTGGCATGATCAGGGCCTTAGGCTTTGACTAGGGAGAGGTGTCCTCGTGATGCTGGGAAAGATTGCCGACACTAAGCATATTCCATTTATGAAGTCATAAAGATGTCTGTACTGGGTAACTGATTTAGGATTTTGTTCCTCCTTCCCCTGTCCTGTGGTTTTTCTTCAGCCTCTTCCTCCTCCTCACACTCTGTTCTCCTCCCAAAGAAGCCAAGTAGCTCCTGCTGTCAGGATGATTATTCTCCCCTGTATTAGAATGAATGATTAGTCTTTGTCTAGTTGCCTCCATAATTAAGTGCTGCATGAAAGAATATTTTTATAAGTAACCAAGGCAGTTGCTCCCTCTGGAGCTGTTGGGAGCATGGTACAGCTCTCCATTGGTTTATCGGCAGAGAAGTGGGTGTCCTGTATCGAAACGCATTCACACCCAACCCTGACACAGGTCCTGCATGCCCAAGCTGTGTTTGTAGCTGGGGCATGCACCTCCCCAACAATGCTGTGTGCACATGATGATCCCTTTGCATTTCTTTGTGGGCTGCTGCAGATACCCCACCTGATGAGTGTGTGCACAGGGGCACAGACTCAGCCCCCTGTCCAGGTACCCTGTCCTATGTAGGTTTGTACACTCCTGACCCAGGAGTGAGCCTCTGCATACCTCCAGCTTGTCCTTCTCACTTCCCTGACTCAAAACCATCAGACTAGTCCTTTCCTGTCTCCGTGTACCCCCTGGATAACCTCCATGTTAAGAGAAGGCTTTCGAGGGAGGGCTGGGGTAAGGGGAGAGGTCGTGAGTGGAGAAGGGATATTAGACAGCAATAAAATGTAAAGAACACCCCACCCTTCCTATAAATATCCCAACAGCTCCTCTGCTTCCTAGCAGCACTAATGAGGCTCAACAGGAGTGATGGAGGGCAACAAAGGAATCACTGATGAACAATCAGAGATGGTGCTTGGCTGCTAATCGGCCTAATGAGCTGCTTTGCATAAGATGAGAGGGAGGGAGGAAGATGAGCAGATGGGCTCTTGGAGGGAAGGCCAGTGGCAGCAGGAGCTCCACGAGAAGTGCCCTGCAGCATGGCAGCGCGGGCTGCTGTCTCTCTACTCCCTGCTGGCAGGAGACACCGACCACGAGAGAGCCAGCAGTGGGCAGCTCTGCCAGAGTGGCTCAGGCACAACTGAAAGCCTGGTGTGAACCACGACTTACCACAACATGCCTCAACCCACATGGCAGCTCTCGTATCATCCTTGTGCATCAGAGAGGTTAATCCAATCATTTGCTGAGGAAAGGGAGGGACACATCTTCTGTAACTCCAGTGGCCAAGACATAGACATGGGGAACTCTAAAGGACAATTCATACTACTCTTAGAGATATCCAAGTCAGAGCAGAAGTGTCAGACTCTGAAAGTGTGTTTACCATGGAGGGCTGGATTGATTCTCCACTTGTCTGTCTTCTGAGGGACACCAGTGACCAGCTCATCAGACACATACCCTGGGGATTATTATCCCTATGAAGGGGATTAGCATCTTGTTCCCTACTTTTTTCCAATTGAAATGGGGGGCCAGGTATAGGTGAGAAACTCAGGTTTCATAGTGAGTCAGCAGCTGTGTTACTGGTAAGGAGGGTGCAGGAGAAAGTGCAAGAGACAGACATACACTGCAAAGGAGATAAGCTAGTCTGTGCCTCTGTCAGCCGTGTATAGGCAAGCCATAGCCTAATCCCAGCCCACATCAAAATCTTGACAAAGGTTTTGTGATTTAAGGGACTTAAGTGCCTGGTGCATTCTGGCAATGCATGGCAGGTACACAAAGAGGACTTCCCAGGTTGAGGATATGACACAGGCAAAACACATTTGCTTCACTTTTCCTTGGCACATTATTACCGTTTCTACTGTGCTTGCTAATGGGAGACCGGAGAGACTATGGTTCCCTGTTTTGCTTCCTACACCTGACTGCTGATCCTTCCAGCACTGCTAGGTGAGAGCAGATCTACCATCTCTGTCATCTTATTTCAGTCCTTGGCCATTTTTTCTGAGGCTGTGGGCAACCACACAAGCCATGATCTCTATTGCAATCCAGACAAGCATCTGCTAATAGCTGTCTGAGGTCCGTTAATGTTTCCCTTTCACAGAAGCTCCCCGAACAGCCAGAAAATGGTGACGAGTGCAGCAAGAGCAGCAGGTTAGAAAGGCTGCAGCATTGCTCTCGTTTGAATTCAGAAGCAGATGCTATAATTTATCTTGCAAATGGAAGTGTAGGAATGATTGTCTGCCTCGCCTCCATAATTTGTTGGCACTTTATCTAGGTGCACAGCTGTGGATGGGGTGTCTTCACAGTAGGGAGAAGGCACTGAGCTCTCTGCCCACTTTACCAGCTTATACTGGGAGAGATGATTATGGGCTGGGTGCAGCTCCTCTAGAAAAGAGGAGCTGATGAAAACCCTATTTCCCCTAGGGCAGGCTGTGTGCAAGGCTGTACACTGACTCCCACTCCTGATGCTTCTCCAAGTGCAAGGGGCATCTCTAGCATGAGATGGACCTAGACAACCAGTTCTGTATTCAGAGAAGCCTATGGGCTACATAAAGCCACCAGATATTCAGATGGTCTTTATGTTTCTCAAAGTTCTGCAGGGAAAGGGATTAATGGAAAGAGATAATTTAGTACTGGATAGATGAGAATTACAGTGCTGTGTTGTCTTGAAACCAGCCAGTTGGGATGCCCTCAGTGCTGGGCTGGGAGAGACCCCATGCTATAGGAGTGTCCACAGGGGAGCTGTCCTCAGACCTTGTCCAGCTGCTGCTTTGCCACTCCAGTCCTGCATGTTGAACTCCAACCTGTGAAGTCCCTAGCCCAGGAGGATGTGATACCTATACTTAAGCATGAAGATCTGAGGTGAGCTGTGAGGCTGATCACTTACAGGCTCTTTGTGCAGCTTGTGGGATATTCAATCCTGTCACACTTGTCAAGTCTGCATGCCCAGAGTCCTGCACTCTGACTTGCTGTGAGTGTCCCTCTGTCACTACAACCCTCCTATAGCCCTCCAAGGGCTGCTGAAAATGCTTCTCCAGGACCACCTTCTGGCAGCTTTGCAGAGCTGCAGAGGAGCCCTGTAGCAAAAACCTGAAGGATTTTTTTTGCATAGAGAGTACTGCAAGGAAGAGAAGTAAAAAAGACATGCTTGGCTCAAAATCCAATTCCCTTCTTCTGAAATGGTCACCCTGCTTTTCTGAAGCCCAATCAAGGAAAGAAATCTACCTCTTTGTTAATGTGATTATCCTTAATGACTATAGTGACATGAAGCTAAAGAAGGCCAGAGCCTCATGTATGCACAGATGAAGATATGTAAATCCTGTGTGTCCCAAGAGTGTACAAGTGAAATCCATGATAGATGACTGGGGCAGAACATGAAAATACAAAGGGCAAAATGCCACATGAGTTTTGCAGTTATGGTTGTCACTGCCAGTGGCGCTGGATTAGGTGGGATGAAAGAAGGGCTGGAGGCCAGTCTGTAGCACTGAAGACGGAAAGCATTGCAAGGCAAAACTGCAGAGAGTGATGGGAGGATGTTGTCTATGGCCATCGATCTGTCTGGTCTGCTTTCTGTAACTGCTTTGCCAGCTTCAGGCTGTGATTGGCATTTATTGCCAGCTCCTTTCCTGAAGCGAAGAAAGGGTACTGCTGTCCAGGCCTAACAATTATGTACGTTTTTCCCTTCAGGATCCAGAGGTGCTAAGATTGCTCACTTGGAGCACAGTTTTGTAAACTGTTCTCCTGCTGCTGATCCTGGCATTGGAACCTGAGAGCACAGGTACTTGTTTTCTCTAGCTATTGGCACACTTTTGTGTCCACCTGCCTCCTCTCCATATTTCTTTTCCCAAAAGGTAGTCAGGCAGAGTCAAAATGAGGAGGAAGGACACCAGACAGACCAATCCAATAGAAATTTTCCCCAGCATGTCCTTTCATAGTCTGGTCCTTAAAATACCGAACAGGGTGGTTGTTGCAGCCCTAAGTGAGTATATTGGAGCTGATCACTGTAGTCACATCTTCCTTTCAGCTAGTAAATGCTCTCCTGCATCCTCTGTGTAATAGGCTATTATGGCTGAAGGCTGCTGGGTTGGGGTTTGGTGTTTTTTGGTTTGTTTGGGTTTGGTTTTTTTTTTTTGTTTTTTTTTTTTTCTGGGTTTGTTTTGGGGGGGGGGTATTGTTTGGGGTTTTTTTTGTTTGTTTGTTTAGTTAGTGTTGTTTCTAGTTTGGGAAGAGAATGTCTTTGCTGAAACCATGGTGGGCAGAGGAGTGTCTCTCATGTTCCCATGACCATGGAGCTGTTACGCTGCCTGTATTTATTCCATTGGTACGATTATGCTGGGTCTCGGCAGCTGAGCTTCATCTGCAGAATTCTTCAACTGAACACCTGGAGATACTAGTCTGGAGATATTTACATCATTAGACATTTGGATGGAGGTCAGAAGCTGTAGTTCAACCACTTCTATCACAAACTTTCATTGCAACTTTAGACAAGGTATTTTAACCTTTTGCAATTCATGCTTGCCTCCCCTCTGTAAAATACAGATACCTAAATCTTTCTCTTACCCACTTGGATTACAATATGCATAACTGCCTCTCTTTGTGCTCCTGAGCATCACCATACCACAGACAGATAGTTTTAGTATTACAGCTCATCATTTTTAGTAAGTGATGATCCAATGATGCTCTTCACAAGAGGGTGAAAGCTATGTTTGGAGTCCTGTTCCAGTTCTTCTCATGTCAGTATTTTCTGTATCTCTTCAGTTCCCTTTCCTGTTTCATATTCCCTTTTTTTTCTCTTGAATTCTTTCATGCCATACTGCTGTGTGGCAAAACAGCTACCATGGAGCACCTCAGCTTTGACTATATGTATGTGAGAAATAGGAGGTGACAGCTGGAAACAAAGTCCTCGTCTTGGATGAAAAACTGCAACTTCTTATTCCAAAATCTGCAGTCAAGAACGATTTTAACTCTTAAGTTTCTGTTGACACCTTGGGCCATATTCACACAGCAAAGCAGCATTGTGCTGCTTCAATGCACCCAAACCTTCATAGACATTTGGCCTGCAACAGTCACCTACACTTGCCTCAGAGCTCACTCTGTCAGCTATGGAGACATCAATTTCCAGGGGCTGTGTAACATCTGAGCACTTACGCACATCAAGTAGAAAATTTACAAATGCACCCAGTTGAGGAAAGGGGTCTCTGTAATTATCTTTCACTTCACTGGCATACCTAGCAGGGAAAGTCCTCTTTCTCTTGTAGATTGCTCCAGCAGAAGCACCATAGGATATGTTGCCATGGAAACAAAACCTTTTCCTTCTCGTATTTCAATAATGTGTTGAAGGTTTTCAGGGCCTTTTCCCTTTTTTTGCTCTGCTTGGCCTTTCAGCATTTACTGTGCATCATATGCTGGAAGTGCAATGCTCTCATTCTTCAAAACCCAAACAAAAAACAATTCACAAAATTGTTCTTCCATCTAAACCAACGTTTTGCCATCCTTCCCTCTTATTCCCCGTCTCTGTCATTGAATGGCTTTCTGTGACAATCTAACTCCGAATCAGCAATTTGCTTTGTGTGATACAAAGTTCCTTTGCCTGTGCCCAAGGGCAAGGGAGAAGTCCTGCTGCTGTGGACCTGCCTTGCAGATGAAGTTTTTCCCTGTTACACAATGCAGTTGAATGTCTTTTGGGGTATCGGGGGTGAGAAGGAAGGAGGTGTAAGCTTTTCCACTCATGGGAAGAGTGATGAAATGTGCTTTCACAGCAGTGACTTTCGTCTCTGAAGATTCAATGCCTTGCAGCCTCTGCTGTGAAACCTACAACCACAGGCTGCTTGCTTCATTGCATAGTGCTGGGTTGCACTAGCGTATTGGAGTCTTGGTTGTTGAATTGCATAACGGATGAAAGAAGAGATCTAGGAGCAAAATACAGATATAAGCTCTGAGGAATGGTTCTCACTGCTGTGCAGCTGCCTGTTTCCTTGCATGTCCTACAGTTCACTCTAAACAATATATGTCCCACTGCAGTTCCTCCCTTGCAGTCCACAGGCGACTAGCAGACTGTGAAAACCTTTCCAAAAGCCTAGCAAAAGGTCTTACGTTGGTGGCCATCATGTTACATCCCATCAGAATTCACGGGCTGCATGTCAGATAAACATTATTATGAGCACACTCCCCAGTCACAGCTTGCCTCCATTCTTTCCCTCCAGAAGGACAGCTTTGGGTACCTCTGCCCTTACGTGCTAAAGCTGACTACAAAGTAAGTAGTCTGTTTGTGTGTTGCTTCTGAGTTTGTGGGAGTAACTGTCAGCCCTAGAAGGTGAAGTGTTTTCNAAAAGAGAGAGAGAGAAAATTTATTTGAATGCAGCAGGGGTTTGAATGGCTCTAAAGGCATCCTCTGACCCTCCAAAAGGATAAGCTAGGACGCCCAAAAGCATGAGAGAATGCACAGGTTTACTGCATTTGACTGCCAGGAATAAGAAGAGGAGCTGCATCTCAGCTGAGATACTGAGATGGGATGACATGAGTGCACATAGTCAACAACCAATCTTAATGAGTGTTGGGCTTGCTGCAGAAAGAGAAAAGAGGAGGGGGTTCCTATGAATCAAATTGTTCCTCTTTGGTAGTTTGGGAACACAGGCTCTAAAATCAGTCATCAACCACCATCACTAACTTCCCATAATCTACCGCAATTGACCCACTCCAGGAGAAGGGTCAGAGGGGAAGATTACAAGACCCCAGTGTATGCACTGCTGGAAGGCTTAAGATTGCAATAGCACAGTAAACACATGTGGCTTCCTCCCAGGGAGATTAGTCTCTGCTGTTTCCTTATCTGTGCTCTCAAATAGGAGTCAGATTGAGCTGTCTCTTTATTTGTTTAGGAGACCCCTAACTTGTACTAGAAAAAGGTTCTAATGGATTCAGATTAGTGAAATTCCCCCTGAGTACATGGAAAATGTTGTTCACAAGGCAAGGGCGTGCTTTGGGAGGTGCCTTCTTTCTGGGGTGCAGAACCACAACACTGAGCACTTGAAGTCGTGGAAAACTTTGTTCTCCAGGTGCAAATGACAGGGAGACAAAAGTGCTAAAACACACTCTGAGTTCACAGCTTAACAACAGAATTGTCTACCACCAAAGAAAGTGCTTGAGATTAAACCATTATGCAATTGCACTCTAAACTCATAATTACTTCTAGCATTTCCTTCCAAAGATGCAGGGCTGAACAGTGCCTCTTATTTTGTAGCAATTACTGATAAAAAATGGTTTAGTTAAAGCTTAGTAAAGATACTTTTAGTTGAAACCTCTATTTTTCCACTGTGGACTGGGACTTAGTATTTTTGGCTACAGCCCAAAGAGGTGACATTTTGAAGTATGAATAAAACTAGCATAAGAACTTGCAGTCGTGCGAAGGCAACTAAGATCTACAATTCCTCTAATTCCTTCTGTTGTCTGCTGTTTTTTCTCATGATCTGTACTATCTCAGTTTGGTTAAACAGCCAAATAAAAAGGCAAGAGCCATCTTTCCGCTACGGTTTTATCTAGTGCCTTGCACAGGAGCTGTTGGGGACTGTTGACGGGGGATGAGGAATGGGGCCCTGCCAGCAGAGATGAAACTACTGCTGTGATGAGATGAGCAGAGATGGACTGCACAGAGCTGGGAGGGTGGTCCCATGGGAAATATAATCATCACACTGGTGCCAGTCACAGTTGGTAGCACTGGGGCTTAAATCCCCATCATCATGGTTATCAGAGCTGGCAGGAAAAGGGGAGCAATTTAAGCAGATGGAATATCTCTAATCTTCCTAGTAGTTGTGTTTGTGCATTGCTGCCATGAGGGCAAATAATCTGGGCATCTAAATCCCTTGTCTACACTTGGAGTATATCCAAATGGATGTCAAGGTAAACAATCACAAATCCTGGCTTGCACTGTCTACTCTTGAGGCCTCCAGCGATGTCGCCAGGCTGGGTGGCTGTGGATTATGATCCCTGCCAAATGTACACAGGGCTTACTCTGAATGTGTCCTTTGGAGCACAGTTCCCTTCCTAACGCAGCTCTTAGGAGCCAACCCCTGTGCTGGCACCCGAGCCAATCTGCAGCTTTGTCTTGCAGTGGAAAGGGGCTATGGGACTGATAAAGAGCAAGAATTTGGGACAGATGGGAGAGCGTGGGTGACAACCTCTCCCATGAGATTTTGTATGCACACCATTTTCCTCAGGGGAGGGTCTGCGCTCTTCACACAGCAGCAATGTGAGGCTGTGGGGGCTTGGCTGGGCTCCTCTGAGGTACTGACATGCTGTGCAGCTGTGCTCTGTGGCTGCCTGGCTTCTAGGCTATAAATCAGCAGAACTGCGTGGCATGGTACGAGGCCAGGCTGCTCTCTGGGCAAGAAGGTGGCTGCCTCTGGGTGCCATTTGACCGTAGCAGTAGCAGACAGTGGATGCCCACCAAGCCAGAGTTACACTGAGGGGTGAACCCTCCAGCCACTCACCCCCATTTGGCATTCTGGCCCCTTTCATTCCAGAGCCCATAGCTCTCACACCGTCTCAGAGATTAGCTGGTTCCTGCTTCCCTACCTGTCCAGAGACTGCTTCCTGTCCCTTCCACACACCAGCCCCGGCCCACCTTGCTTCTGTATACCCCTCCTCATCCTTCAGAGCTGCCCACCTGACACATGAAGTTTGCTGTCTCCTGTCCCCCCGCCTCCTTTTTTTCAAATGTGTCCCTTTTTTCTTCATTTCCATCAGTGACAATTCCCGCTGCTTAGTGTGACTGCTCCAGCCACCCTCACCTGCCTCCCCAAGGGAATGATTGCTCCAGTGCATCATGCAGGTGTGCAAACAGCTGGATACTGGAAGCACTTGCCAAAATTTCTCTTCCGACTGAATCAAAGACCACAAAAAGAGATGTATCTAGGAAAAAGTTGTTATGCTAGTCCTAGTGTTGTTGACCTCTACTAGGGGTACAGTAATTAAATGTCTTACTATTTTTTTAATAACTTTGTCATGCATTTGTTTGAAAAATGAAAGGGTTTTGGTGGAGGAGACCACACTAATTGGGCATTTGGGCCAAGTTTGAGAGAAAGTACTGGTATTTTGAAACAGTTAATTTTGGAGACAGATAAATTTTGATTTGGGTGATTTTGGAATAGGACTTAAAAATACTAAAAAAATACTAACATTGCTAAAAAAAAGTGACCTTGCTGAAAACAAGAAAAATGGGAACATCTTTTCAGAGTGATTAAATAACTCCAAACTGTAAGATAGGTCAGTTTGGAAAGAATGAAAGGGGTCAGGCTGGATCCAGAATAAACTACTTTGCTTAAAATCTGCTTAAAAATATTGCTCTGGGTTGAATCTTATTGAAGGTTATATAAAAATAAATAAATGTCTCCCCAGCTCTACTTTATACAACAGTGAGAAACGCTAGAGGTGGACTTGCAGACTTTTGAATGGAGACAACCCTATTTTTGTACAGTACAGAAAGAAAGAGACAGTCATGGCACAGCAGAATGTACAACCTCTAAAGAAAAGAACAGAGGGAAAAAGAAATAGAGAAAGGATATGTTTTGTCAGCAAAAAGGAAGCCTTGGTAATATATATTTGTTTTATGGTGATATGTTTTATTAACAACATTTTAACCACTGTTTGGGCTTGTTTAAACACCAGTTTTATACAGATTTAACTAAATCGGTTTACAAAACAATTGAATTAAGTCAGGCAATATCTGAGAGCACAGGCACCTGTATCATAAGTGTTTATATTGGCTTAGCTTGTGTCAGTAAATCATCCTTCCTTTGCTGCCTGGCTTCTTCCCACAGCAGTTGCTTGATTGCATTGCAGGTGGCTTTGCCTCCCTCTCTCCCTCCGGAATTTGACCCCCTCCCCCTGCAGCAGCACAGCTGTAAGCTGGAAGGACAGGAGCAATGATGGCCTGTTGCCCTGGTGGGCTTTTTGGGAGGTGGTTCCTGAGGAGAGCAAAGAGGCAGAGGGGACAGCGAGCGGCTTTGCAGATGCAATGCCTGCATCACCTCAGAGATGCAGCCTGCAGCTGACTACAGTGGAGTGCTGGCTCACCCAACAGCCATTTTAGCTGCAGGAGCTCAGACCCAAGCCAAAAAGTTGTGTTTTATTTTTTTTTCCACAGAGTGAGCAGTGCATGTGAGGATGCCACTTCTTAATGGTTTGCCCCTGTGCTGGCTAATTCCCTCCTGTCCTAAATGTTTCGTGAAAATGTCTTTTTGCCTAGGTCACAGTGATACTATTGTTAGCCAGCTTCCTTTGGCTCTTCACTGACTACTGCAGCGCTGGCCCCAGAGAGGTGCCCCTTGAAAACCAACCTCTGTTGGTCAACATCCCTAACATTTTTGTACCTTCCTGCACTTTACTTGGTGCTGAACCCGCATGTCAGCAGGTGACATGTCAGCCTTGACCTAATGCATAAAGAGGAAGAGAGTGGGCAGGGTCTGTGGTGGAGACACGCAATTCCCATTACGTGTCATGGAGGATCAGCTGCCTGGCACTCAGCGTGTCTTCTGGTGCATCAGTGAGGGTGCTGCCCATGTCCAGGTGTTCACAGGTGGTGTTGCTGTGTGGAAAAACAGAGAGCAGAACTTTCCTGCAGGATGAAAAGTGCACACTTGTTAAAAAACACTTGTGTAGGCCTTCAGTGGGGATGGAGGAACATGCGAGCCCCAACACCTTGAGACCCTGACCAGTGTCTTGGTAATGTTATTTTTGTAGTGTCAATTTTGTAGTGACCAGTTGCAAATACCCCCAGCAGTGCAGGACTGGTACCAGATTTTGCACCTGGGATGGGACAACCCTACTGATATGGTACAGACAGACTGGGGAATGAGATGCTGGAAAGCAGTGCCGTGGAAAGGGACCTGGGGGTCCTGGTTGATGGCAAGTTGAACATGAGCCAGCAGTGCCCTGGCAGCCAGGAGGGCCAACCGTGTTCTGGGGGGCATCAGGCACAGCATTGCCAGCCGGGCAAGGGAGGGGATTGTCCCCTCTGCTCTGCACTGGGGCGGCCTCACCTCGAGTACTGGGGGCAGTTTTGAGCACCACAATGAAAAAGATACTAAGAGAACATCCAAATGAGAGCAATGAAGGTGGTGATGGGCCTTGAGGGGAAGGTGTATGAGGAGCGGCTGAGGTCACTTGGTCTGTTTAGCCTGGAGGAGGCTGAGGGGAGACCTCATTGTAGTTACAACTTCCTCATGAGGAGAAGAGGAGGGGCAGGCACTATCTCTTCTCTGCACTGACCAGTTACAGGACACAAGGGAATGGCCTGAAGCTGTGTCGGGGAGGTTTAGGTTGGATAT
>VWZT01010358.1:127857-191157 GCA_013397055.1 Pachycephala philippinensis | reverse complement strand
CCGCCCCGCCCCGCCCCGCGGTGCCGATCCCGGCCCTGCGGTCATTTCTGCTTCAGACTTCCCCTGCCCGCGCCTCGCCGCCTAAGATGCTCTCTCTCACTAGGCCGTCCTTCTCAATCTGGTACCTATCAAGCTAAATGAAGCATAATTAGGAATAATTATGACATGACACGGTCTGGAATGAGAAGCAGATGGGGCTTCCCCCAGGATGCACCAGGTTGGATTTCAGGGACGAGAGAATGGGGACAAAGAGGGGACATGGCAGTCTGTCATGGTTTCCTATCTGTTGTCACCTCTGCTGGCAGGGGCTGGAGACACTGTCCCAGCCAGCAGGATGCTGCAGCAAGACGTGTGATATGGGGACTGTGCTGTGAGACACCTGTCATGGCCATGCTGGCTGCTCTGTAGTGGCTTGTTTCATTCTCTGTTAGAAGAGTGAAGCAGCACCTGAGTTTGGCCATGTGTGCTGTCCCTCTGACTCTTTCTATGGAATATCAGTTCTAACTTTGCAGTAGCATATGGCATTTTCCTCTAGGAAGTAGGTGGAAGAGAGAGAAGTGAAGAGTATTGGCTCTTTGATATGGGCAGAAACCTCTGGTGCTGAACTGTTGAAACCAGGAAGGTGTTTTCACACATCCTTTGTGTCCCCTCTGAAGGACACGCAGCTGCTCTGTGTTGTAGGGTGGACTGGGCAATGGCACAGGAGAGGTTCTGGACACCGCTAGAAAGAGGGATATTTTAAAGGAAACCTCAGGCTTTGGCTCTTCAGGTCAGATGCTCCCTTGAAAGAGCATAAGGAGGGGGCCTCATGTTTCTGGCACATTTATTCGCCATGATGCCTGTACAGGGGCAGAAGGGAATGTGGGTTTAGACTGGAGATGTGTGGCACAGTGGATCCACATGGATGTGTGTGGAAGGGTAAGAGTATGAATTGTCATGTAAGCATCCATTTCTCAGTAAAAACCAATGTCATTCCCAAGAAAATCCAGGACTAACTAAAGGAAGCTATAACCACTCTCCTCTCCCATTACAGTAATATGAGATGTTGGAAGGCTTTTTTCCTATCATTTTGTTACGCTCGTAATGAAAATCTGGGTACATCACCCTGAAGAGAGAGCCAAACCTTCGCACACAGGAGGTGGTGCTGTCAGGGATGGACTTCAACACCGACTGAAGCACGGCCTTTAGGTGTCTCTTTGTCTGCCTTGCTGTCAGGAGCGTGAGGGCAGACTAGCCCAGACCTCAGATCAGGTTGTTGGGAGTCAGGACACGTGGCAATAGAGGAGCATTGTGCTGCTGTCCCCTTCACCTGTCCTCTGCTCTCCAGCTCCCAGCCATGCCCCCGAGGCAGTACCTGACATACAGAACGATTGGTTTTCTTTAACCCCATTCTGTGCAACCTTGGCTGCAGGGAAAGCATCCAGAGGGACAAGTTTGTCCCCTTCCTTCCAGGGTAAATCATGCCTGTTGCTGAGAGGCATTTTTCACTTAGTCTTTCAAGCAGCCTTTCTTTAAGCTGTTCCTGCTTCTAGTTACCATAATTATAGATTTACTGTTTCCAGCAAGAAGCCTTTTTTTTCCTGCAAAATGAAGGCAAAGAAAGAATTTCCTACGAGTTTTATGGGAGTTGGATAGGTGCACCCAGGAGTACTCAGGAGATGCAGACTGGTTCTGCTTGGACATATGGTCATCCTATGTCTGCTTCTGTTCCACTAATCTTGCTTGTGGCATCTCCAGTATCTGGAGATTTCCTGGAAACCTCCATGGTCGAATTCAGGCTGCTGACCACTACTCTCTCCTCCGTAGGGTAAAATAGTTGGCATTGTCTCTTTTTGCTTGTTGCAAGGTGTCTGCCATGTCTCATATGTAAACACGCCAGTCCAACAGTAGATTTGCATAATAATTCCTCCTAAGGAGCTGCCTTTGTGCTGTGATAGTGATGGCTGTAGGCTTTTAGTTTTCTGGGGCTTGGAAGCTCTGGCTTTACCAAAGTTGATGGACTTCTTGACATCTTTCCTGGTGAGTGGGAATGAAAAGCAGTATTTCTGATTTTTCCTCTGCAGGGAATTTTCAAAAATGAAACTGAAGAATTACTTCTGGAAAATCAGTCTTGTCACCTCAGAGTTCTTTAAAAGTGCCATACTGTTAACACCTTTTCATGCCAGAACAGTTGAAATATCTATTATTCTCATTTCATTTTCAAAACCACTAAAGGGAGGATTTTTCTTAGAATGTCTTGAAACCTCTTTTCTAGAATAGCTGCTTCTGTTTCTTTTATAGCGAAATATTTTAACACGCCGATAGAAAGGGAAGGTGGATTCATCTCGTTCAACTTTACTCATGGAAAAGTTAAGCATTTAAGCACAGTTTGTCATTTGGGGTCCTTTTGCAGTCAGGGAGAGAAACATAAATCAACAGCATGATCCAGTGAGGTCATGCTGTAACGAGATATACCTCCATCTCACAGAGCACAGAGAAAGTAGTATTGCCCCCTTCTTGTCTGTTTTGTGATCAGACCCGCTGAATTGCCCTCTGGATGTTTCTGTTTCTCCCTTTTTTGCTATAGAGGGAACCCAAATGAGTAGTTTTGTCCAGATGCCTAATTATTAAAGACCTAATATTAATGTGATGGATGTTACCTCACAGGTCTAGTTCAAATTAAAAAAGGGAATGAAATATTTATGTCATTTGGACATTTCCAAAAATGCCCTCACTGGTAAACGCAGTTATCAGTATGCTCCATACCCCTTGAGTCTCCATGCCCCTTGAGTGTGCATAACTGAAGCTTGGCTACTTCAGGAGATATTGCTTGGCTTCTCGGTGAGATGTTGCTCATAAGCATAATGCTGTTGTTTGCTTATACACTGTGACACATGCTGTGTTCACACACATTGATTGTGCTCCCCTTGGGCATCCTAGATAGCACTTTTTCTGTGATGGCATCTTTCATCATGTCCAGTTTTAAGAACTATCTTTATCAGCCAGACAAACTGGGAAATATTTTACGCTAGAATCATTCTAAGAATAGAAATCTGCTGGCTATCTGTGCAAGATGCCTCCTGGGTTTATTGCCTTGTGGGCTCTTCGATCCTTTCTTGGAAGTATAGGTAGACACTTGCTTTGAAGCAGATCAAACTGGAAGACTCCTCTGTGCTGCTGATTCATGTAGCCCCATAGGTTATAGACTTGTAGCAGTGAATGTACCTTAACCTTGCCCAATGTTGGGTTCTGGCAAGATTTCTAGATGAGTGTACTACCGTTTGTAGTAAGTGAGACGGAGTGGAGTCAATTCACATGAATGGTGGTTATGGAATGGAAATAATCTCACCTTCTCTGGACTGCTGGACATCTAAGGCTCAGCACCGGTAACTTAGATACAAATCAGATTCAGAAAAGATGTGTGTGCCTAAGGTAATAGGATAATGCAAACTACTCCCCTTTCTCTGTGTCTTCTCCCCATTTTGGCACTTACCAGCTGATACAGGGGCATGGCTCTGGTTGGAAAAGTTGGGAGGAAGCACAGTATTAAGCATTCCCTAATCAGATAATGTAGAAGCTCGTGGTCACTGGCCATTCCCATGGTGGTTTTGTTCTCTCTTCACCATCCTCAGTCGTAGCAGCTGGTAGGTTGTGCACCAGTAAGGATATTTGCTGTTCAGCATGTGGCTGAGTCTCACCCTGAGACCTCAGTTGTCAGCAGTTTAAAGATTAGATGCCACCTCTCTAAGTGAGTGTCAGAATCACCACAAAAATCACTGAGAGGTAAAAGACATAATCCCTTAGGAGCATCTCATTGATCCTCTCATGGTTCCCAAGCAGCATGTAGTACTGCATGACTCTCTATTTCTCCAGGTTAGTTGATTTAGTTACACATCCTTTGGGCTTTTCGGGGGGGAAATTTATATCTTTGGAAGATACAGGAGTCAAATAAAAGCTACTCCAAACCACCCCAAACAACATTACTCGCTTCAGCCAAGCGCAGGTGTCCCCTGGGTTTGGAAAAGAGCTGTTTCTGTTGGTCCTGCTGAAACCAGCCCAGTTCCACTGTCTCCAGTGGAACTGTATGCTATGCATTGAGATTATTGCTGCTGACATTCAGCATGGGGTCTGAATGCTGCCGTGCTGGAGAAAGGTCTTGAGTTTTTTTCCAACCTAAATGGTTCCATGATTCTATGACCTATGTCTTCACCCGGATTCAGAGCATCTATGATCACAATCACCCCCCCGCCCCCCACCCCAGCTGATGAATGGGTGTGTCTACATACAACATCCTTGAGAATTGCTGACAAATGCTGTGCATATTGCATGACTTATGCTCTCCCAAGGAAGCATTCTCTTTTCTCTTTATTTGCTTTATTTCCCCCCTACTCCACCCTCCTCCCCTTCATGTTTTCTAAAATGTTTCTTGTTTTCTGATATTCAGTCTGCGAAGATGAGATGGCTTGTCCTGACTGTGAAGGCATGGAGACAGCAGCCATACTACTAGGGCAGTGTTCATGGGCATTTTCTCCAAGGAAAACCATTGAGAACAGTTTTTTCATCTTTTTGTTTGTTTGTTTGTTTGTTTGTTTAGTTGCACGGGAGGAAATGCAATGAATGGGGAGACTTGCCTGGTATTCAGCATACACAGTCATTTTGTATTGAATTAAGGAGTCAATTTCAGCTGGTCATTTCTCACATATATGCAAAGCCCTCTGGGGGTCACTGAACATTTTGTTTACATTTTTTGAGTTTTATCCAAATGTATATGGACATTTGTAAGACTCATTTTATGTGTGTGTGTGTTTAAGGGGGAATTTTGCAAATGTTGGTGTAACATTTTAAGAATAATTTTCCCATGCATTTTCATCAGCTCTTTCTATTAAGAATGGTATTGTTCAGTCGCCCAGTAATGTTTACTTGGAAAATTGGCTTGGCCTGAGAAGTGCCATATTTACTCTGCAGGCAATGGAAACCCATGGAAGCTGTTGCTGTGCAGTTAAAGAAAATCCAGGGAGTGTTTTTGAGTTAGAATTAATTTCAAATTATCAAGTACTGAAACTTTTACTTTGCCAAAATGCTTCCTTTTAAACCTCCACCTCAGAAGCAAATTTGAACAGCTCTCCAAGCGTGGCTGAGTGTCTGGAGTAGAACAGGGGAAGTGGTGAAAGGGGAGAGGAAGGATATATGAAGAGCCATGCAGTTATGCTGCATTTTCTAGATGTCGCCTTTCCTTCAGCCGTCTCTTCTTAAGCACTTTAGCTGTAGCAGCCCCACTGTCTGGCTGGTTTCCTCAGACTCTTAAAACCAAAAAATTGGCTGTGTTTTGTCAGACCAGAGGGACATCTCTTCTGGTGTCATGCCTCCGAAAGATGTCATGATCACAAGTTGGTTCCCCTGGGTTAGACTCACATCTTGCTCTCCTGGTGTGCTGATCCTTGTAATATCAAGTTATAGAGCACCTCTCTTTTTGTATCTGAAAACCAAACCTTCTTCATGTTGTTGTCAGACTTTGACACAACCACAGTCTAAAAGACACAATGGATATCATCTCTGCAGATCCATCTGGAGAACAGGAGCTGCTCTACTTTAAGAAATCATTGAATACAGACAATTATAATGTAAACACTCCCCTCAAGATGTCTGTCATGCAGGATCTCTCATCTCTGTGTTCCCGGCACATCCCAGAAACCTCTGGAAGAAACTATCTTCTTCTGAATGAGTGGGGCTGTGATTCGTGTGCTGGACTGGACAGTGAAAAACAACAAGCAATGGAAATCCAAAAGGAAACAATGAGTTCCTTTTTTCCCAGCTGGGGAAGGAGGCAGCTGTCCCTTGTGAGGAAGAGGCAAGAGTCAGCTTGGAAGGAAAAAAAGTCTGACTTACAAGAGGAAAAGAGCAAATACTGCTTGAGAGGGCATATGTGATCTTTTTGGTACTGAACATGCAGTAAGCTTTAGTGTGTGTGTGTTCATGTGCATACACATCCAAGGGACCTTAAAAACCTATTCCCAGGAGGTTCAGATAAACTTAGGCCTTCTTATCTTTGGAGGCAAGGTGGCCATGCAGTCCCTTTGGGGTGCTGGCAGTGAGCTCCTTGCTAGGTGGTTGCAGGACGGAATATGAATGATGCCATGTGTCCAAGGCTAGCCAAGGAGCAGGTAGAGAAGAGAACTTGCGGAATTGGGGTCAACCTGATGCTCCTGCTATCATGTTGAGAACTGCAGCAGATTTGGATTGCTTGCTTTCTGGACAGGCACCATCCCAATCTGATTACTGAAATGCTGTCAATTGGCACATAAGTGGGTAAAAGAATTATTGTGGTCATTTATGAAATTTCGCTCTGGCGGATAGTTTGTATAAATTTTCTTAAGACATGGGTTGAGTCTTCATCTTGTTGCTAAGTGAAAGCTGTAGGGGTTAGGAGGACTCCTGGGAGCCAGGCTGTTCTCAGATCACTGTCTTGATTGTACTCTAAGTGATTTCTCAGCCACAATTTCTCTCCTGCATTGAATAGCAATAATAGTCATTACCTGTCCTGCCAGGCTGCTGAGACAATTGAATAGTTAATCAATTTGATGATGGCATGATATTGCAAGGCAAGCAGATCTGGGCCTGATCTAGCTTTGGTTGAGAGGTGTGGGTGATACAGTAGATGATATTAGGATCCTGTCTGTGACATTATGCAAAGTTGATGGACTTGATGGCCCTTCTGTGATCCAATAATTTGTATCAAGCAAGAGAGTTCCCTACTTATCACAGGCTCATTAGCATTTTCACAATAATATGGCTTGGTTTGAACTGATGACCTTGCATTGTTTTAGTCTCCTAAGCCAGCCCCTGATACATGCTAAAAAAAGGTTTTTTCTTTTCCAGTCTCAGAGAGAATAAAAATCAAATCCCTATAGAACAAAGGACTTTGAAGCACTACAGAGCCGTAGGTAGCCAAGTCAAGCCATTGGACGGTGGGAGAACTCTGAAAGCCTAGATTAAATTGCCAACTTGCTGAAAACCCTCCTGAAGAGAAGAGATGTCACCTTTCTCTCAGAGGTGGAAACTTGTTCTCCTCAGTGTGAGCATGCCCGTGTGAGAGAGGCAGGCAAGGAGGGGGAGGAACAAGGCTAGTGAAACACTACAGTCTCCTATCAGGAGCTGAGTGCACTGAGTTAAGCAATTTGCAGCAACTGAGATGATCTGTGCCCATTTATGAGATGCAGAAGAGGCTTGTGCAAGCCCTCTAGCACTGTTGTCTGGAATTAGGGGCTAGTGTGCCACTGAGGTTTTCAGCTGGAGTCTGCAGAAGTACTGTAAATTGCATCCTAAAGACAAATTGCCTTATATTTGGAGATAGTAGCCTCATCCCCAGAATGTATGTTCCTTTCCCATGAATCAAAACTTCAGGATCCAACTCATGAAAAAACTCCATTCCCTCCCTCTCTTCCCCTATAGCCAGGCATGATCTCATTTTCTCACACTGATGAGAAAAGCTGGGTACCTATCTTCAAAGTGATCTCTGTCACCCTTAGCTCTGCTCTCCCAGCTGCTGCGGGGCCAAGGGCTGCTGGAAGAGCTGCAGTGCTGCCAGCCCGGCTCCCACCAGGCAGGCAGAGCCTCTCTGTGTTCAATAAACTGTGCAATAGCCTCAAGCCATTATGCTGTGACTGCTGCTCTTATTGTGTGACATTGAGGTCAACACTTAACTGCATTCACATATGTGTCTCTGTAGGTCAATGCAAATCAGCCCAGGAGGAACTTTTCGGCTGACATATCTGGAACTGGGGGAAAGTGCTACTTTCACCTGGGGTACTGCAAGGAATTGCTCTTTGTAATCTGCTTCCCTCCTTCTGCGGCACGGAACTGGGGCAGGGGTGGGGGGAGGACCTTCTTCCAGCTCAGCAACAACAGAGAATTTGGCCTGTGTATGTTTTAGGGCAGTCACACTTCTGATAGTTTTCTGACAAAGCTTTTAATTCCTTTTATTGATGTAATAATTGATCTCCTAACAGTGCAGCCTGAGATGCTGCCAGGCGTTTCCAATGGGCTCGGATTAAATAGCATGCAATTCCTCCATTCAGCTGTGATAACACTTCTCTGGAATTATCCTGTAGATGAGATAAGGGTGAGGTAGGCTACCTCTGGCTCGTGTGTAGCAATTCAGGGGAAATGGGAGCATCCCAAAAGACATTGTTCAAGGATAACCTCCCCGGAGGGATATTTCTGCTTAATCCCTGCCACTTAGAATCTGGTTTTTATACCCTGCAATACACACAAAGCTCCTACAAATTCCCATCCATTACAAGATGCATGAATCCTGCTCTGTATTTTGCTAAATTCTTAACCTGAATGACATCTTCCAGCAAGAAGTTACACAAATTATTTAGATGCCATGTGAAAATATTTCACTGTACCTGCCTCTGCTGTAATTGAATACCCTTCCATTTCCTGCACAAGGCAATAGTTTTGCCTTCAACTTCCTTTGATATTTATCTATTGCAGCCCTCATTTATTGCCTCTTGAAACTAAGCAAAGACAATAGTTTCCATTTCTCTTTATGCCACAGTCCCTTTATTCCTCCAGGTTTTTGCCCCTCTGTTTCTAGTTCAGTTTCTGTTATGTCTTTCTTGATATCCTGGTCCCACTGAAATTTGAGGCAAAATGAGTGGATGGCCTTATTAGTGCCTGGGTTTCACACTAAAAGCTTGAACATAGAGCGCTGTTTCAAGTGGAGGTGCATCACAGTTTTGTCTTCTGAGGGTACTTGCCCTCTGCAAGTTACTGATGCTACCATGTATTTGGGTTATTTCATACTCTTAGAGGAAGAAATGCCTAAGAGCTGTGATAACTTTAATTGCTTGTCAAGACATTTGCAAAAATTTAATAGTAGCTGCTGTTTGGCATCCAGAAAGTACACTCAGGTTCTCTAGGATGAATTATGCTGGAAGAAGTGAATTTGTCATCCTTACCAAAATTATCAGCTTGCATTACTTTCCATAAAGATAATGATTTCAACTCAGTTAAGTGATTTTTATTCTTTAAACCTGAAGTCCCTCATGCTCTCCAGGTAAATCCATCACATGCTTGGCGTTGGCCTCAGAGATGTTACAAGGATGAAAACTTGCAGTTACTGTGGTTAGCTCTTTTGTAAAGGTTAGCAGACATTGCTGTGGGTGCCTAGGTTTCTATTTAATTGAGGGAAACAATGCTTGAAAAGGTACGGTTGGCTTCATCTCTGTGATGTCTGAGACACTGAAGAATGAATCACCAGGCTGGAAGAATTGCTTGCTTTTTTTTTTCCCCTGATAAGCCCCAGCATGGTGTCGGGCTGAAACCTGAAAATTTATAGCTTCAAACCAGCTTTGGATATGTTAGATGCCACGTGGATTCCCCATTCACTTGCAGGTCAGACCGCATGCTTGGCATGCCATGTGTGGGCTGCTGTGGATACAGGAGCACAGCTATTTATGAATTCTGAGCTGGTTTTCTGACCTCTCCCTTGGTTTATCTACAAAACTTCCTTCCTCTTTCCTGGCAGTCATGAGGCCTTGGGCAATTGGTCCTTAACAGATCTGGAGTAAACACACAGTAAAAATGCTGATGAGGAAAAAGACAAGGAATCAAATTCTCCTAGAAATAGTAAAACCAGAGTCTGAAGGACAAAGTTTGATCTGCCTATGAATGGATATGGGTGGGTAGGAGGTTGCTGAGTTCATGATCTGTCAGACTGACCAGAATTGCTTCATTGTCTCTTCTTATTCCCCTCCTGGTTGGTATCCATCTGTTGTCTCTTGTCTTAGCATATTAATTTTGGCATGTAATTGCATCCCATCATCAAAAGGAAATAAATAGGCTTTTAAAATAAATGAGTGTTGGAATTTAACCCCATCCATAAAACACTCCACTCCTTTTGCCATTCCTCAGCTCTGGTCCCCAGTCTTATTCCTGGCTTTGCTGCTCTGAGATACCTCTCGGTATTTCTCACTTCACTTGTCCAAGATCCTAACCCTCTGCTCCTGTCTTCTTGGCCGACGTCTCATGTCACTGGCTGTGCACTGCCTGGAGTACTCCTGAGCAGAGCTGGGACCTCAGGAGCGTGTGATGTGGTTTTTGCTCATGGAGGTCTCATTGTGCTCCTGTTGAAAGGAAGTTGGCAGACAACAGTTTTCTTTTGCAGAGTGAGCAGCTGGACATCTACTGTTTTCCTGCCATTTTCTCCCTTGGTAGGCTTCTCTCCATTCAGCCCCATGATCTCCCACAACCACTGAAATAGTCTCCCTCCTGGGAGCCTCCCAGATCCCTTGCCTCTGAGAAAAGTGCTCCTCTTGAAGGCACTTTTTTTGATCACTTGCAGATTGCCTGGGGAGGAGATGGGAATTGGTCACATTTATCCATATAGGCTTGGTGAATTAACCCATCCTGTCAGCAGCTTCCTCGTCGGTGTGACTCACAGTGTGGAAGAAGAGGAGTGCACAGATGGAGTGGGCAGTTGCCCCTTTGCCAAGCTGTCTTGAGGACTTTGCTGACTGCTTTCCCTCCAGGCACCATGCTCTCACAGAGGAGACAGCTGGGTGACTTGCTTGTACTGTGAGGGCTTGAACAGTCACATTATGCACAGAGGCTCCCAGGTATTGCACAGAGGCTGAGAGAATGGAGATGCTGGCTCTGGAAGACTTGTTGGATTGAGAGGCTCCAGGTAGTGCCTTGATGTTTGAGTCAATTGGACTACATGTGCCCTGTGGGTCCTAGGAGGCTCTGAGACCCTTGAGAACCCTTACTTTTCATTACTTCCAGTTGGGAGTCCTCAGAGTAGGCTCTTCAGTCCAGTGAAGGTCATGGTGTTGAGGTTTGGCCTCAAAAATGCTTTTGGGGGTTGTGTTGTGGCAGGGTAGACACATTCGCAGACACCAGTTCCCTGAAAAGCTTATGTGCGTACTTAGCTCTGTCATTGCACTGCAGGATACTCTAGACTGTGATTTATGAAAACCCTCAGAGCTGTGTTTGAGCACTGGTTGGGGGTTGAGAGATGAATTATACAATTAGAATTATTGTGAGGGGAAAATAATAACACAAGGTGTATTTAAGCGTGTGGGGAAATAAAGTGGGCGTGGAGTTGGGCAGGAAAATTAATGCAAGGTGCAGAGAGTATTTCTGAGGCACTCAGATACTAGCAAGTGCAAAAACACAATCTGGAGTAAGCATTTGGTTGTGGATTCCTTTATGGCTTTCATTGCTGTTTGTCACAGGGGATCATCTCTGCATTGGAAGAAGGCACCAAAATTATTGTTCAGTGTAGAAGATGGAGAATGTCTCCACTTATAAATGGTCTAAAATGGTTCAATGTGTTGCAGATGCAGGATGAGTGACAACTAAGGGTATGGTTTGGAGCAGCCCGTGCTGAAGTGCTCATATTGCAGCTGCATCCAGGATGGAGAAGGGCTGGCATTGGCAGGAGTAAGTGGCTTATACATAGTGCTAAAAACTGGTGCTAGAAAACTGGTTAAACCTACTGCAGAGAGGGTTAGGATTAAAAGTGGGCTAGTCAATGGCTGCACTGCTACCAGGGTTTGGCAGGGCAAGGATGAACGTCTTGCACATAGCTAGCCACAGCTGGTTAGCATCTCTGGGGCCAGGTTTGTTTCCAAGCAGTTGAGCCATCCCTGAACTCAGCTGGATCCTGTGGCATATTTTGTCCTAACACCCTTTTTCCAAAATAGCTGCTGATATCAGGCCACTGTCTTGCTCTTCAGAATCCACAGATAAGCCAGGACTGTCAGGTCCTGAGCCCTGTGCACGTGGCTGTTGGAAATAAAATGAGGTAAGGGCTCGAAGGGGTACTTAAAGCACTGATAACAACAGGTATGAATGTGTGGTGGCTTAAAGTAAGCATTAGTTAGAACAGTGCAAAATCAGTGCATCTTGAGGAAAGAAATGTAGAGCTGAAAAGTCAAGATAACCCTAAAATAACAGGTAAGTACCTTATCAGAGTCTGTGGTCCTGTATGGTCACCATCAACCTCATTAGTACATCACAATTTTGAATTAGCCTATCATTTGCAGAAACAAGTCTAACTTAAGAAACTGAGATGGTATGGGGGAGATAAAGAATTAAATTAAGCTTAAGGATGCACAAATTGTTTTAAAATTGCTGGGTATGAATTTCCTATCATGTACAAAGTATTTTATCTCATTTGCCTCTTCCTCCTTCTACCCCTTGACAGCTACTAATCTGACAACTATATTGTTTTTCGAGAAAAAGATAAAGGAGAAGCAAGTGCTGTGGACAAGACACACCCACGTGTGGTTTGCTGACAAATCTGAAGCATGCGTGTGGTCTGACATGCACGCAGGTGGGCTGGCTGCAGGCAGGGGCAGAGCAGGACATTTCCTTGGGAGTCAGGCTGTCCGGAGTACCAGAACAGCAGGATCTGTCACTGCGAGAAGAGACTGGTACCATCCACTTAAAGCAGCAGGCACTGTGAGCCTCAGCCTCCTTGCACGGCAGACGGAGCGGGTCAGCCTGGCTGGTGTGTCTGCCAGGAGCAGGTCTGGTTGTACTTGGTCCTTCTGTCTCCCTGGGTGAGGTTTGTCCCAGTATCAGCTGTGGCCACTCTGCCCCAACAGTGGCAGATCCTGCAGGGTCAGCATGTCACGTTTGGTGCTGTCACTGCTGCCACGTGGGTCTGATTTCCTGCCAGGGAAGAAACCTTTTGTTCTGGTTGTCAACACTAAATTTTGCCTGTGCTGCTAGGCATTTTTGAACTAGCTCTGAACCTGTCTTCACAGGCGCACACATGCATGCTTGTACTTACGCAACACCCCTTAACATGAAAGAACACTCAGTATAAACACATACACACACAGAGCCATATGGACACATGATTATTAATTGAAACCAGGCCCGTGTACTGAATCTCTTCGTTAGTATCCAAATCCCAGCCAATCTGCCAGTACTTAGGAGATGCAAGACTGGATCACTTCCATTGTCTGTCACTTAAAAGCTGAAAATTGTTTCACTGGCCCCTGGCCTTTGCTCCCATATTCTTTGAGAAATGGCATTGACATTTTGTTTGAATGCACATGTGGATAAATCTATATTTTGTGGAGTATACTACATGTAAGCTATACCTGATGATTACTGCCATGCAGATGGTTACCTTAAGGCATACAAATAATTTAAGTTGTCAGATCCAGTTTAAGTGGCCAGAAACACAGTGAACTCCAGAGCAGGGAATTTCTTCTTAGAAGTCTACTTTACACACGGAAAACAGTCTTTTGATGATAAAAAGACTTGATTACCCAGGAAATGTCACGGTAAAGTTTGGTGTGAAACTGAATTATTGCTTTGGCATCCCAAACAATTCACTGATCTTTAAATACAAGGGCACATGGTGCTTCAACACAGAACCTCACTCATCAGGCAGAGTGGAAGCAGCTGTAGGAGAGGTCAGAGCTCAGTGGCAGCAAGTACTGCAAAGCACAAAGCCTTATCTTAGTGAAGAGAATGAGGTGGAGGTCCCCAGGCTGGACACAGAGATACCTCCACATTAAGGCTGTTTAATGCTGTCAGGACAATTCAGAGGAATGCCTGCCTCTGCCACAACTTTCTGTGTGATGTTGTGGGGGGCAGTCAGATTGCTGTCGCCATTTGCTGAGACTAAGTTTGTGTGTGCCACTTTACCCTCTCATCAAACAAGGAAAGCTTTTTATACAGCCACATATAATGATATCTTGGGATCTCTCTCTGGTGTTTAAGGTCTGGTCCTGTAAACAGATCCCTGTGTCCTGCACTGTGCTCTGTAGGCAGAAGATGCATCTGGGTCTCATGTCATGAGCACATACATCTCCTGGTCATGACTAGGGTGTGTAAAATTCTGCCCTGAAAGCCATGTCTCCAGCAGCCTCTGTGGTGAGCAGTGCCCAACCTTCAAACAGACCAGACTCTAGCTTCTCTTCTTCAGATTGTTCCAAAAGTTTTGGTCTGAATTTCGTTGCTAAAAGATTGTTTCTTTGAAGCAGGCAGGGAACTGCAGTGACCAAGAGTGGAGCAAGCAAGCCAAGTCTGGCAAAATCTTTGCCTGG
This sequence comes from Pachycephala philippinensis, assembly GCA_013397055.1. Taxonomy (NCBI): domain Eukaryota; kingdom Metazoa; phylum Chordata; class Aves; order Passeriformes; genus Pachycephala; species Pachycephala philippinensis. Next base: position 177,103 of record VWZT01010358.1, on the reverse strand, counting down.
TGAAGGAGAAAGTGCAGGGCATGGGGACTTGGGAGGGATGGACTGGCAGGGAAAGCTTACTTGCAGGCAGCTGAATCCATGCTCTGTACCAATGTTGCAGACCATAATTTTCCTGAGGACTTGGTATTTTGAAACTCACTATATGTGTTTGATCTGTCTTCCCTCTAAAAGACCATCAGGAAGATTTGCCAGTGATTTATTGTGCCCATACTGAGGGGAGGGAAAGCAGATCATTAAGCCTCGAATACACCCTGCCATCTGGATGGGCTCAATGCTCAAGAAGGCGTAAAGTTGGGATGCAAATGTGCAGCACTTGGTCCTCAGCCAAGACAGAGCTTGAGCTCAATTGTTTAAAGCAGATCTATGCAGACATGACTTATTGCAGGGAAGGAAAGGGGCTGAAGGCAGCCCTTGGGGTCTGCTTTGCGGGACACACTGCAGTTGAAACCTATGGGAGCTGTGCTTTGAGTGCATAGAGATTTTTATACATGGGCTATTGGTGTCTTGGCAGAGGTACCTAAGATTAATTGATCCTTTTGACATTTGTCTTTGTGTTCTTGTGTTACCCATCCAGAGGATCTACATTGGTGAGAGGTTTCCTGGTGCTCCCCAGATTGGGAATCCAGACCCGAGGTGACTGGTGGCTTAAGGAGAGGCATGCAATCTTCCTTCAACCTCGTTGAAGGCAAGAAGATGAATACATCTAGCTGTACTGAGAACATTACAGTGGGTTATAGAAATACAGTCTTCCCTCTCTGCCTTTACCATGGACTCTGAATGTGATGCTGAGGACATCATACACCCCCAACTCTTCAGCAGTGGCCACTAACTGTTTTGTATGTAGAGGCCACTGTGGTGGCCAAAATTAATGGTCAGCATTTCTGGTTTTTAGCTGTGATCTGCCTATGAATCAATTCCCCTGTTTCTAGAATATCTGTGATAATGGTTTGGTTTTGTAGGGGTGACTGGAAGACAAAAGTCCTTTTGAGTTTTGGAATGGCTTGATGGTGATAATAATGAGGCGAATTGAAAAGCCCAGAAGGGAAGCAGAGTTCCGTGTGCTGTGCAGTGCGCTGCTGGCGTGCAGATAAATACGGCCACAAGAGTGAATAATGAGGATAGCCTCATCCACAGAGCACTTCTGTGTGCTGAATGAGGCAGGGGGTCCAGTAGAAAGGGGAAGAATATAGGATCAGTTAATTAAAACTGTACCTCTATTATTATTTCTGTTTCTAAAGGTTGCTCCCTTTCCACAACCCATTTGGTATCAAATCAAGGATGGATAGGAACAAAATGTTTATTTTTAGAGACTCTTTGGGGTGGAAACTTACATTTGATATCAAAAGCCATTTCCTGTCCATATTTGAAGTTGGTATCAAGCTATTCTGCAGCAGTTGCTAGTGGAAACTGTTGATGTGTTGGTACACTTCCATTATCCATTGCTCTGCTCTGCAGTTTGGGAACTGGAAGGCGTGCAGGTGGCTTCATTTTAATGTCTATTTAAAGTGTAAATGGCTGTCTGCAGTGCTCTTTGAAAAGGCAAGGGCTGTTGGAAGCTTTCAACACTGGTGGGAGCTAAGAGTGCACATGTGACAGAGAAAAGTGGCAAACGTGATGCAAGATAATTGCTGATGGCTTTGAGCATTAAAGCGGGACTTTTGCCCTTTGAATACCAGTGGGAGCTCTTGAAGGTGGCAGCACTGGGAAACAAGAGGAATGCAGTCCCCAGGGAAGCAGTGTGGTGGGGGTGTGACAAGGCATGTATGAGTCAGCCCACCCCTGGAAGGGCTGGGGATCAGACTGGGAGAAAGGTGCTTTTGGTTAAATAATGTCAAGTGGTGCCTATTTTGTGCCTGTTAGTCTGGCTGTCTTGAAAGTAGGAATCTACATAGTAGCCTTGTTTTACTTGTTGGAAATCATCAGATATAAGTTTTTCATAGACCCAGAAAGCAGAGGTATTATAATTTCTCTCTCTCATACTAGAAATCTGTCTTTCCAGACCTGCTGGAGGTGACTTTGCAGCCATGCTTTCAATTTTTGTAGAGTAGGTAATGTGGAACTATGAAAGCTGAGGTAAATCCATGCATATGAAGAATACTGTTATAAACAGAAATTCCAGACAGTGAAAAGAGAAGAGAAACAAGGGCTCAGGATCTGTGGCTTCCAATCCATTGGACCTTCTCACAGAGAGAGATGTGAGATGATGAAAGAAGAGCTCCATTTTACTTGAATCCCACTCAAATCAGTGGTTCTGGGGAAAAGAGTAAGTTTACAACACAGCGACATGGATTTATTCTCTTAGCTCCATCTGACGTGACACAAGTAGGGCTGTATAGTGTTTTCCACTTGAATTCCAAATAGATCTGACTCTACTATGGCACAAAAGCTTTGCTGATATTTGGATACATGTGCAACACAGTTGAAATTGGCAAAAAGTTAAGAATGGGCTCATTTTCCTGATTGTGGATTCTCTGAGCAAGTAGTACTTTTATCTATAGCATGTGTGTTGGCCTAAGTGGCATTGTGAGGTATATTATAGTCATGCTTCCCTATGGGCAAGCAATTATACAACAGGGACCACTAGATTTACTGCACTGCAAATACAAACTTTGCCCTTATTGCATCAAGGTCATTGCAAATCTTCTGGTAGACACATGGCAAAAAAAAAAGAGACTTCTCTTTGTCTCCCTGTTGCAGGGTTTCAAGGTCTCTACTGGGTGGCTGTGTCCAATTTTTCTGTTTTGGGTGTTTGAAACGAGATACTTAAACTGATGGACCTTGCTGAGCCTCCGCAGCTTCCACAGATTTCACTGGCAACCCATCAGAATTAAAACCACAGCCCTGAAAGCTGGTTGCCTTAATACAGGTTTAGCTACTGATGTGCTGCAATCAGTCTTTAGGAACCTAAGGCTTGCTCTTTGCGGAACTGAGAAAGACCCTCTTTTCTTAAGATCCACTGGAAGTGAAGGGGAGTTAGATAGAAATGGTGCCCCCCTGAAGCAGGAACTGTGGAGGTCCTAAAGCTCTGAAGCCTTTTCATCTGCAGGCCATCCCATCACCTCCTCCATTCTCTGCTTCCAGTCTGCTTCCCCCAGGTTAATGTTATTTCTTTGCCTCAGTTTCTCTGCCTGTACACAGCAGAGGGGGTAGCATTAACTGTAGGAGAAAAGGGCAAAGCAGTTTACCTCCCTGAGCCCAAAAGAGCTCTCAGTGGCCAAAGGGAATTGAGCCATGGTCATCTGTTCCGGCCTGGTGATTCCAAAATTTTTGCTGATTCCCCCACAGAGTTTCTTCCTCCATTTCCATTTGTCCTGTAGGTTTCTTATTGTCAAGAAACACTCCCATGATGTCACCTCTTATGTGGGTCAAGATGCTGCATTTTTCTTTTCCGTGACATGCCACAGGCCAGCAGGGAGCCCATCCGAGGGCTGCCGAGTGGGGCTGGGGCACGCTCCCGTTTCTGAATTATACTGTGATAAATCAGCACTGTCCGTGGCCACATAGAAACATAAATTCAGCAGAGGCATTTGCTGGGCTTGCACTGACCTCTAGTGACAGCATAGGGGACCAGGGCCTTCAGCCACCAGTGGGCTGAGAGGGCATGTCTGGGTCCATCCATCGGTGCGGGATGGTTTACAACAGTTCACCGCAGTTTTTAGCAGAACTGTGAACGTGAGCCTGTGGTACTGCCTTGGGGAAGCAAGCCCACTGACTGATGAGGGGCTGACTGCTTGGTAGATGACTGCAGTGGGTCTCAGGTGTCCCAAACTCCATACACCTCCCCGCTAAACTGCTTGTCCTCCCCAACCCACCAGTGAGGTGATGGTCTTCGTCTTCTGCAGTGTTTGTTCTTCCTGTCCATCTCATTCTCCCTCCTGTCCCTGAATCTGATATCCCACTCCTTTTACTGCCCCATTCCTTCATGGCACCTGATCTCTGCCAGTCTACCCAGGGGTGATCCTGAGTACTTCATCTCTGGCTTTGACCTCTGCATCCCCTCCTCGCGCCTGGCTCTCTTGCAGAGCCTGCAAGTCCTTTCTGGAGCTGGGATGCAAAGGGCTGGGGTTCTGGTTTCTTTGCCACAAAGCTGCATGCTGTACCACATAGTGGATCATCCTCTGTGTGATGTGCATGAAGCATCTCCTGCCTCTAATGCCATTTAGAAAGAGAACCCCCTAAAAAATATGCACAAGCTATGTTGAGGTTGTCTTTTACTTCTCCAAGTCCGTAAATGAAAATGGTGAGAACTTTGGAACCAGTCCTGTGAGCTGCTGAATGTACCTCCAAAATGCTGAGCAGATTCAGCTTTTAGGGACACCATTAGGACTCACGGGCTATCAGCTGTTCCCAGGGAGCCCTGCATTCCCCAGGAGCATGGGGGAAACCTGCCATGGCTGCAGTGAGAAGCACATGGAAGCCTCTTTCACAGCCCCCCTCTGCCACATGCTGAGCCCACCCCTCACAGGCCATGCCCACAGCAGCACCCTTTGCTTTCTTGGCTAAGCAGCCCTGGCGTGTGCATTTATGGTTTCTGGGCTCTGATAACAAGACAGTGCCTCGTTCAGCTGATACTCCTGTCTCTCACAACCAAACATTCCCCCATCCTCCCAAAGCCCTAGGAAGTGCTCTTACTCACCAAATTACAGCTCAGCTACTCCGGCTCCATGTTTTCATCAGAACAAGGCCCAAAAAGTTCTGCAGTGAGCACGTCAATGAAACAAACCTTTTATTCTGCTAGTTGCTTCCAGAGAAAGAAATAATCTATGATGCTCCACAAAACTCTGCATAAAAAGTCCCATCCATCTGTGAATTCCAAAAGCTAGTCTTCTGTCCACCTATACACTTACCTGGAAGGTTGACAGAGGCAGGAGCATCCCCAAAACCCCCTTCTTTAGGACCTCTGACTTTTTCATGTTCTCCAGATCATCTGTATGAGAGTTACCATATTCACAGGACAGAGCTCCACAGCACTGCCTCTTCCCTTAGATAGATCCAGTTCTGTCATGCAAACCCTGATACTGAAATTAGCCTGAGAGATCAGCTGAAGCATCTTGGCTTCTTATAAATCTCTGCTGAGGAGCATGCTTTCTGTATTTGCCTTGAGGCATCTGCTATGGATTGACCCCTCTGGTCTCTGGCTAACCTGGTTCACATGAGAAGCCTGAGAGGGGGTGGAACACAGGAAGGCTGCCAGCTACAGCCTTCCATGCTAGGCTGAGCAGAAAGGCAATCAGGTTTCCTAAGCACTGTAACAGATGACAAGGTGTATATTTATACCAGATACCCACATACTTTGAGTGAATTGTGCAACATGAGATTTGTCATCACGCATCAGATCACAGTGTATCTAATTCAATACTATGGTGCTGACAATGTTGGGAGAGCTGAGCTGCCTGCAGTGATGCACCTCACCAACTGTGCAATGCGGGAACAGAGGGTCTGCGATTAATATTCCTTCCCAGTTCCTCCGACAATCAACTGGTACCCTGGCTGCTCTTATTATCTGAGCAGGCAGAGCTGCAAATATAAATAATCACAAGTTTAGGCAGCCTTCTAATTACAACTAGTACAACCATAGCATACATTTCTAGTCTGCCCCCTGGACTGGATATATTTTGAGTGGGATGATACATCATGCTGATTTCACCTTACTTTCCTCTGTTAAAACATTCCTGGGCTAGCTGCACCCTGGATGCCATCAGTGAAGAGTTATTCTAGTGCTGGGAGCAACCCGTAGTCTTTTACACTACTCCTGGCATCATCTTTGATACCTCCCATAAGCTCCTCATTTCTTGCACACTCGTTTTTTATTTAGTTTTGTCTGGTTTTGGGTTTTTTGTATTTTGTTAGTGGTGGTGGTGGTTTGGTTTTTCTGTTGTTTTTTGCTGCAAGGGAGTCAAGCCATTCTTCTGCTTTCGGTGTGCTGGCAGTCAGCCACATTCTGTAAATGCAGCAGGTGCTGCTGCCTTTGTGTTCACAGTGCTGTCATCACCCTTTGATCAGGCCAGGAGTCACTTACTTTGCTTGGCTGGTTTGGGCTTCTGCCATTCACAGAGCAGGGCTCTCCCCTAAGGTGTCTGCAGTGGTTTTTGCAACACACCCATGAATATCTGCAGATAATTTCAAAACCCTTGATGTGACCAGTTATTGGCCTACTTCTTCCCAGCCCATACATAGGGTGACTTTCTGGTCAGAGCAAGAATATATCTTGTCCAAGAAGCTCTTGCCCCCTCGGCTGTCCCTCATTTTTAATGCTTTCTGCATCTGATTTACTGTAGTCAGATGCCCTGAATTAGTCAGCTGTTTGTCTATGTAAAGCACCTTTCTCCATGCAGTGACCTGCAGAAAAGAACCAGGGAGGGGGAATCCTTTTGCTCTGCAGTTGAACCTCAGGCATGGGAATTTCTCCTCTCCGTTTCTCCTCTTTCAAAGGCTTCTTTTCCAAGTCCAAGGACTCTTCTGTGAAGTACTAGAGTCAGCTGTGGTCCTGGGCCTTGTGCAGCTTGGTCCCTGAAATCCCTGTAATGGCTCCTGCAGGGATGACATGGCTGTGTGTCTCACAGTCCATGTGGCACTGGGTCAGTGTCAGTTCAGGCTGTTGAAGATGGTTTTTGAGCAAACATCTGTCATATGACAAAACCAATAGAGCTATTTGCTCCTATCCTTTTTTGCTTCCTTATGTTTTGTAATTGATCCATATTTGTTGGCATCTGCTTTTCTGTTTGATGTGTTCTGTCTTGGTGGTGGCAGACGTAATTTCATGCCTGTGAGCCCCTAACGTAACAGGATTCAGAAGATGGTGGCAGGAGCTCCACCATGTGTGGAGCAAAGACTGTCTCATTTGGAATGAGTTATACTTCAGGGACCAGATAATTAGGTTTGTCAGATGCCGGGGGACTCAGTGACTTTTTCCACCTGTAGATTAGGGTACTGATCCTTTAGTAGCCCAAGTGATTTTTTCAGGCAAACCAAGCTACCCAGATAGCTATATCCAAGCTATATCCAGTAGCCTTCATATAGTTTCTAAGCTATCAATGACAACAGTTTGTGGTGACACAAATGCTGTCGGAGACCACTGTTCAAAAATTGAGACCCTTGCCTGTGACCTGTCCTGGTCACCCCAGCAAAGCTGGCATTGCCTTGCCATCCTGTGAGGTATCATACTGTCACACCCGTACCGTGCTAGAAACAGGACACACACACCAGCCTAGCAGTGGGTGTGCTCCTGCAAGGCTCACTGGCTAGCTTCCCTCAGTATTCCCACCTCAGTGGGTGTGCTCCTGCAAGGCTCACTGGCTAGCTTCCCTCAGTATTCCCACCTCAGTGGGTGGCTCCTGCAAGGCTCACTGGCTAGCTTCCCTCAGTATTCCCACCTCAGTGGGTGTGCTCCTGCAAGGCTCACTGGCTAGCTTCCCTCAGTATTCCCACCTCAGTGGGTGGCTCCTGTCTCACCTGTCAGTGTTAGCCTTGTCGACAGTGGCCAAATGGTCTTTGGTTACCCTGTGCTTCTAGGAGTGCCGGGAGGATGAGGAACAGCAGGATTCAGTGGCCACAGCACTGAGCAGTGCTCACAGCACCAAGCCTGGCAGAGTTCAAGAAGCATTTGGACAATACTCTCAGGCACATGGTGTGATTCTTGGAATGGCCTGTGCAGGGCCAGGAGCTGGACTCGAAGGTCCTGATTGGTTCATTCCAACTCAGCATATTCTATAATTCTATGACTCCTGGAACCTCCTGAGACCAAGACAAGTGTCCACCCGTGACACGCTGTGAGCCCTTCCCACACCCTGCCGTAAGAAGTCCCTCTCTGGTAAAACTTTAGCTCCTAAAGATTTGTGTCACTGGTCTTCCCTCAATTAGCATGTCTTAGCTCTCCCTGAGGTAGATTAATTGATAAAAAAAAATTTCCTACACACCTGATTCCTGCTAGATCTTACCTCACCTCACAGCTTACAGGATTGTGCCCCACGTTTTCTGAGATGTGCCAGTGTCCTGGGATTTGGACTCTTTGCTCAAGCTCTAGAACTGCAGAGGTGTTTGGCTAGACAATGTTAAAGAGGCAACAGCTATACCAGCTCGTGAGACCCAGACAAACACCTTGCTGATTTTCCTTTGGGACAGATGAGATCCTGCCAGAGTGAGAAAGTATGTTTCCAGCTTTCCTGGGTGTGAAGCAAAGCCTGGCGCTGAGACTGAGTGATACCACTGCCCACACTGTCTGCCTGAGCTTGCAGGCAGCCTGAAACAGGAGCTCTGAGAGTTGTTCTGCTTCCTCCTTCCCTCCAGAACAGGAAATCTCATATATTGGCATGCAACAGAACATGGTAGTTCTACACTGTCTTAAAGGGGTAGGCTGTGACTCAGTGAGAACAGCAAATACTTCTGCTAACAAATATCTGAAGCACTAACGAAAAAAAAAAAAACAGAGCAAAACTCTTTATTATAAAGGGAATCAGATTTTATTTTTATACCCACAAAGTTAAAAATATGCATTTCAAAATATTTACAATGACTATATATGAAATAACCTTTGTTAATGAAACACCAACATACAGTACTAGAATATATCCACCAAATTGATAAAGTCTACATAAGAAGAAAATGTAACAGAAAGAGAGAGAGAGGTAAATAGCATCCATGCACAATCTGCACTAACATGTTTGTTTTATACTCTCTACCTTTTAGTTGTGAATGGAGTCACAGGAAATTTTGACCTCGTCTCTTGCAAATGCCTCTTTGTGACTGAGATTCTTCAAACTAACAGAAATTTGTGGGTTGCAGCAGTACCAATGCCTAACTTTCCTATGCCAGCCTTTCACATGGGGACCTTGTATTACAGAGTGGACTCAACATCTCTCAGCAACCCCGGGAGGTAGCTAGTTTTATGGAAAAATTTGCCAGATGGAAAAGCACCAGGTTAAGTGGCTGGCCTAAGGTTGTGCAGTAAGGAGCAAAACTCACAAGCCCTGCTTCATGTCTCCTCATCTCTCATTAGGGAATAAATTTCCTCTGCTAACCATTATCTGCTTTTGAGATGAGCTTTGGCACGAGGTGGGGCACTCAATTTATATCATATACCAGGTGATGATGTGGGAAAAAAGCCCTGCCTACAGATAAGGACTTGTCTCAGTAAGGATCTGCGATGTAGCAGTGCTGTTCTGGAGCTGAACAGAAGATTATTTTAGTGTAGACACACATCCAGATGATTCCCTCCCTGCATGTGTACCACTGAGCAACTGCATCCTCTATAATTAGGAACCCTGGTATATCTTTATCCCTACACTTTCTCTCTCTCTCTCCAACATGCATGCCTGTATATTTGCCATTCCTACTTGTATCTGATTCAGTCATGGGAATATCAAATAGAAAACAGAACAACAAAAAATTTGCTGCCTTATTTTTGTAGATATTTTAATACAAAATTAATCCAATTTCTATTTCTTTTCTCAATTTAATGTCTTTAACATTCACTTATGTGCATATATATATATATATATATTAAAAAATGTAACAAAAGGTCCATCCCATTTGTTTCAATGGTCAAATAAAGGGGTCATAATTCTCACTGCCCAACCCACAAGGCACACTCAAATGTAAGTGAGAAGGGCTGTAGGAAGGGAAAAAGATATAGCCCTTAGTTTTGTGGTGCCCTTTAATCATCACTGCTGAGCTTGAAGCTTTGTGAAGGTATGGCACAACTTTGCAGAAAAGGAGAAGAGCTGTCTGGGTCACTTGCAGATTTCTAGCCCCAGAAGTGCTGGATCAGTAGGAGTTTTTTCGCCCTCTCTTTGGTGAAGCAGTTTCTGAGGATTCTAGCTTTGTTAGTGATTTTTCTGTGGTGGCAGTGGTGATGATCGTGGCTGTTTCTGTCTATTGGCCCAACAGTTCTCTCAGCAGAGTAATTCTCCCCCACTCCCAGTAGCCAACCCTCTCCCCTGGACACCCATCAGCCTTATTTTTTTCTAAGAACAAGGTAGAGGATGCCGATGATGAAACTGAAGCAAAAGCAGATCCAGGCCAATATGAAGCAGTAGCCATGGTGAGGATTTGTGGAGTACACCATCGTGCCTGTGAACCGAGCTGTGTAAATGGAGACTGCAATCAGAATGCACATCCCTGTAGGAAGGAAGAGGAAAAAGAGAGTTGGAAAACGCACAGAAACCAGCATTGCCGCAAGACTTCTGAAGCGCTGCTGTCCCCTGAGATTGTAATGCATGTCTTGTGCCATATGAGAGAGGAGCTGCTGCCCATTAGGCTTATTTGTGGAGGATTTCTTTTGCAGCTGTGATGACATAAGACACTTGGGGCTTCTTTAGTGGGTGCCAAGAGGAATAAACCTTTGTTAGGAGGAAATCAGTAATAAGATCTGACGACAGCTTGGTGCTACGTGTTGAATCCCATGTGCAGTAGCTGCCTAACTGTTTATTCCCCTGCTCCCCCAAAACACTTGAATCCTTTTTGTTGTCTTTCAAAGGTATTTTGCAAAACCCACTGGGATTTCCTAATGAAAAACTGGAAATACTTTCATTATATACAGAAAAAAAATCCCAACCCAACACTTTCCAATTCCCCGGTCCTTTGTTTTGTAACAAAAATTGGGCGACTGGAAACACTTAGCTGGCTGACAACCTCCCCTGGTGACCATGTGTGGCAAACATGTGGCTTTTTGTGTTCACAGAGGCAGTGGGACGCACAGGGAGCCACGGCAGGGCGTGCACATGCATACTCACAGCAAACCAGCATGACAGCTCCAGTCATGTAGAAACGTTTGCCTTTTTCCAGGGTGAACAGCTGGATAATGAACAGGATGAGCGCCACAACGGAGAAGATGATCGAGAGGATCATAAAGGCTTGCACGGTTTTGAGGGAAGCTGTCAAAACACAGAGAGTAGATTGGAGAAGGTCAGGGCTCAATCTTGGCAGCGCTCATCAGCGTCCTGTGATTCACCATGACGAAAATGCGGATGTAACTTACCCTCATCTCGGCTGCTCACTGGCAGCTGCATGCAGGTCTTGTTGCACAGCAGCCAGAGTCCTGTTGAGATCGTTCCAAAGTTGGAAGAACCCACCATCCAGACCTGAAATAGGGTAGAACGTTTGTGTCAAGGGGCAGGAAAGCTTTGCTCTTCTGTCAGACTAAACCATAAAGCGAGCACGAGTAGCCCAACTGCCCAAAAATGTCAGCATGAGCTGGCCATGATGAGCAGCCGGACAGGTGGGATTTGGCACTGGCTTCCAGCACCAGGAGTCATTTGGTCCGGGCAAATCATCGTGAAGTCTGTTCCAATCATCGTGGAGAAATCTCCCAGGTCATCCTGACCCTCTTCCTGTGTGAAGCGGTGGAGGGGCACGGCTGGCCAGGTGGGTGCGAGGGGACCCCAAAATCCGCTCCGACGGCGGGCGGGGGGCGCGGGGACCCCGGCAGCGCCACCAGGGGTCCCCCTCGGCCCAGATTTGCCCGGCGGCCCCCCGCGCCCCTTGGCGTGGGATGCGCCCTGGTGGGCAGCAGCCTGGCCGCCGGCTGCGGGGAACAGGGCTGGCACTGCCGACCGCCCCGGCCCCGGCTCGCACTCTCCCTGATGAAGGGTGCTCAGGTGCTGCTGGCTCTGGCCTCCGGGGAGTGACAGACAGAGGCTGCCTTCTGTACCACCCTGCCTGCCTTCCTGCTCCCTGAGTACACACATCACTCTTTCATCTCTCCCCACGACTGTGAGTGGATATTCCTCACCCTCACCTGAGCACCCACCCCCTGGTGCACCTGCCAGCCGTATCTAAGGCTGGCTGCTGCTGTGGAAGGTGAAAGCCATGTCCCATCCAGGGCAGTCTACTTACGTTGGCAATGGTGGACACAAAGAGCATGATGACAGTGGCGATGTGAACCACAAAGATACCAGCCAGTAGCACCAACATCTTGGGTTTCTTCTAGGTGGTGTCACCGATACAGAGAGCTCTGAGGGAGAACAAGAACAGAGCGAGGACGTGAAGGGAAGGGCTGAGTCAAAGAACAGCATTACCACAAGCTTTGTTTACATGCAAAAATCCAGGCTGATCTTAAGTCCACTCTGGAAATGTGGAATCACCAAAATAAAGCCACTAAAAACTTTGTCAAAACCTGCTCAAGAGGTTAAATAGAGCCTGAAGATTAAGGAAGCAGTTTGGGAGGAGATGTAGAGCATGGGTAGATAACTTGGGGGCATTTTAAAAATAGCCTGAATATATACACAGGTTGCTTAAATTGATGTGTGTTAATGTAAAGTAAAAATGCCATACTCCAGGCCTGCATTCGAGGAAGAGGAGTTTTTGTCCATGGGATTCACAGAGGTCAGGAAAGATTTTTCTCTTCCTGTTCTCCTCTGGTGTCTCAGCCTCTTCCAACTGGTCTGGGTCACTGACAGGTGGTATGGAATGCGGGACTGCATGTTCCTTGGTGCATCAGCTGTTGAGTAGTGGTGGAGAGAGAGCCAGAGGGGTGGCCACTACTCAACCTTTAAGTGAAGAGGAGGGTAACCAGAACAGAAATGCCATGAGGTTTTCTGAAGCTGAGGAAGATGCCCAGGTTTGCAATGAAAACTGCCTGTTTCCCTTTTGAAACTTGAGGCATGCAGGCCACTTTATTACTGCAATAGGATTCTCTCGTAATGCAAATTCCTCTTTGGTTTGTTCTGGGTATTTTTGCCTCTGTACCCTGCAAACTTATACTTTTTGCAAGATTTCCCATTATTGATGAACGTGATTGGAAAGAGAATGTGCTTTAGAAAGCTCACATGACACTGTTTGTCAAGACTGATGGCTTCTCACCTGAAAACATGAAATACAAGGAACAAATCTAAGCTGTGAGAATGAATGAATGCAGACAATTCACACAAATCAAGTGAGTATATTTCAGGCAGAAGCATTTACTGAGTCTACTCTGTGGCCTGTAAACTTCCTAGAAAGTCTGAGAGGGCTGTGCTGCTCTTTCTCTTGGTAGTGCTGGTACTCAGGAGCAGTATCAAGCATGTGATTAATGTTAGCTGTCAAGTTATTTTGGTCCAGGTGACTCAGGTAAGGTCTGATGCTGTCACCATTTGTACAGGGTGTGGCAACACTGTCATGAAACAACACAATTATACTTTATGATGTCTTTCACACAAACTGTGACAAAAGGCTTTGTAAAGTCCCATTCATGCGTCTTTTTTTACTTAATGACTCCACCTTCTCCACTACTGTCTTTCCTCTCATTGTGGCCATGAGTGGGAGTGTATTCCTGTAAAATGCTGCAGCTGTTCCTGGCACTGCTTTGTACAGAGTTTCCCAAACCACAGTGGGTAGGCAGGCTTCTCCATCAGTGGCACTTTGACCAGTTCAGCATTAGCTGGTGACCAGGAGGAATTCCTTTAGTTCAGGATCTCAAGGAACCAGCTCTGTTAGGCCACTGCTGCCACCCAAACAAGGCTACTCCTTAGTAAGACAGATTAGGTTTGGGGACTAGTCCTATCTCCTCAGCAAAACTTGCCTGCTGTGAGGTTTCCTTCACCGGGAGAACTCTCTGGAGATGTTAAGCCCTGGCTTGCTGAATGTGGGGCAGGCTTGCTTGTCTGCTTTGGGGTGTCCTAGCAAACTCCTCATGCTCTAGAGCTCTATTTGGCTGGATGGCCTGGTCACTGTGACCTCTCTTGTCAAAGTACCTGCCTTAGTGATGATCTTGGAGAAAGCACAGCCTTCTTAGGACTTTCCCTCTGACTGTAGTGACAGTCATTTGTGAGTTCAGCACTGCTGAAATCCAGGTTCTCAACAGTATATGCAGGCTACCACATGAACATACCTCTCCTAAGAGTTAAACCCCTTCTTTCCATTGACTGTAAAAGGAACGAGGGTTTCAAAATGCTGGATGGCAACTGATACTGATATCACCACTGCACCTCAAACTGAGAAACTATTTCTGTTGCCATGACTAAGTGACATATCTGCAGCAAACTCTTGAGTCAAATCTTCCTGTCCCTTTGACTACTTATTCTTTTTTCTGATTACCTTGGTTCTTACACAAACTGTAACAAGTGCTCTTGACACTACAGGGTACTGGCATGCATAAACCAAACTCTGACAAATTTGCCTGTTCTGAAATTTGCCTTTACTGAACAGTGGCTAAACTTTCTTCTTTCTTAGATGGACGCATTTTTCCATGGCCTCTTTAAAATCTCATTCAGTGCTTTTTTTCCTTATTATTTTTGAGGACCTTCAAACAAAGCTTTCTACTTGAAAGATTAAAAACCTACTTTCATGACATCCTAAAGGACTGGAACAGTCCTTTTAAATGCATTTTTTGTTTGCATTCAGAAATGAAAATGAGGGATAAATGTTACTTTACAATGTAAAAAAAAAACCCAAAACCATGACCCCACACCCAGGACTTTGACCAATACTCTAAGAAAAAACTGAAATCCTTTATTCCCTTTGCTTTTTCTGCCTGTTCTAGCACTGCAGGAGAGCAGTGTTAGTTCAGGTGCTCTCAGTGCACCTACTTCCTGAGAACGTCAGCACCTCTCCCTGAATACACACTCTATCAAATGCAAACTCCCCCAGGGGATATGTGCTCACAGCTTAGTTTTGATTCTTTGTGAGTTAAAGCACAAGCCTCCCTCTGTATTCATTTGCTTTCCCCTTTCTTCATCTCTCTCTGCCTGTTAAATAAAACACGAGAGAACAATCCCAGAGGAGCCGTGGGTGAACGAATGGCACTGAAATAGATTCGCTTCTGTCTCTGATGCTATGAAGTGGACTTTTCCTCCCATTAGACAAACTGGCAGAGCATCAGGGACTGACAGGATACCGTTTCCATTTGTTAAGTGTGAGACATCTTTCTCCGCTACAGGGTGGGGTCACATTGCTGGAGCAATATGACAAAATTGCATGCAAATGCCTTTTCTTCCATTCCCCTACCTAAACTGCAGCTGCATTTGGAGCTCCTCAGGCTCTTCTTGGGCTATGAGTCAGTCTTAGCCTTCCTAGAGCTGCCAGTTTTTTCCACTGACTCACCCCAAAGCTCTCAAACCCCGCAATAATTTAACCCTGAAAGATTAAGTGCTCAGGACACTGTCAGTTTTAGGACTGCTTCTCAAGAACCAGTCGAGTGAATAATTTGTGAGTCTTCACCAAGCATCTCTCAGAGGAGAGACCACAACTAAGCCAAGAAAAAATGGAATAAAACATAACAGTAGAAGGACTACTGAGGTAGGGCAGGCTGGTGGGGAAGTGAAGGTCATGCACCTGCTGAATAGCCTGCATGAGTCAAGAGAAGATCTTGTGCTGATGACAGTGGATTGACTTTCCTTTTCATGGGGTGATGGATGAAGAGAAATAACAAGCCACACCAACAGTAAGCACAAATAAGAATCACCGTAGAAGCCTTCAGTACAAAATACCCTGCAGATAAGCATGACAGACTCTTAGCTGTGTAGAGACTCTTTCTCTGACCATGCAGGAGTACACATACTGGGGAACAACACACAGCCCTGCTGCACCCCAGTTCAAGTTCAAGCAGGCTGGCCATACCTATTAAAAACTAAGACAAAGTCTTCTCACACAGACAGATTGTTGCCAGCCATATCACCCCTCTGTCTACTTAAGTGTTTGGATCCTTCTGTCTGGAGGGCAATATGGAGAAGTGAGTCCTTGTCCCTGGTTTGCTTCTTAGCAAAGGATCAGGATGGAATGTGAAGTGCCACTTGGAGATATGATAAAGGCCAATAATATAGTTTCTCAAATACAGGGAACTCAAGTTACTCAAGAGGGTAAGCTAGATTAGGTAGAGGTGCTTTGCTTCTGACAGAAAGTGCATTGCAGTGAAAGAACTAGAGGATGAGTGTACAGGATGTTTCTGCAGGAATGATGGGGTTTTTTCAGGTGAAAAATCAGGGCACTCTCAACTAAATTTGAAATATTTCAGATCTCAAGTATTCCTTAATGGATGTAGCTCATCTGGCTTCCATTTTCATCTTACTCTCTGAACTTAGGTCCCTGCTTCGGACTGCCTCTCCCAGGCTCTGTTGGTGAGGTGTACTGTGAGAGATGCCAGCTGAGGTGAGAACCCAGCCAATAGCCTGTAGCTCCCTAGAGTATCTAGGGAGCAGAAGACATCTAAATCGCACTGCCTGTGCACAGTGGTGATCTCTGACTCCTTTAAAACTGAGTTTTTCAGCTGAAGACCCTTTAGTTTGATACATTAGATTTCTCAACAATGGAAAGATGGCCTTTTGGGGAAAAAATAAATGTTTTCGGTTGGAATGTCAACAAAAATCTCCATAAATTGAAAGCAACTAACATGAAAGAAATTCTGCCTTTTCCAGCTGCCACTACAGAATATAAGGAAGGCAGTAGTAAGTCAGACCAGTGGTCTGTCTCTCCCAGTAGGCTGCCTCTGATGGGGACAATAGGAGGTCCAATATTTAGAGAAAGCATGTGAACTTGGCCAGTGTCTGAGGGGCACAGAGTCACACCAGGAATACCAGTGGTTCAAATCAGGGCCAAGGCCACTTGGAAAGGAAGGAGAAAATTGGAGAGTAATGAACAGAAAGTAAAAACTGTTTGGTATTGTTTGAGACAGCCACAAACTTCCACCTCCATTACCAGTGCATTCCTCATTGGAAAGCCAACCCACAAACAGCAATGCTGCCATGCTGCTACCTGTAAGGGAAACCTCAGTGTGGGATAAAACCTTCTGCAGAATTTGTACATCTGCCTTTTGACTGAGCTGAGGCCATCACTGCATCTTAGACCTGCTACAACTGCACACCTTGTGTGTGCTATGAGCATCAGTCCTCATTGTGCCCAGAGTCATTTGGCAGGATACAAACATGTGAAGGTCTCTCTGGTATTTCGGTGGCATGATGACTTTGGACATGTCACATTGTTACTAGAAAGCTCATGACAACTTTAAAGAGAATAATCTTTTTGCTTTCACCCTTTCCTCTGTCTCTTTTTCCAGATCCAGATGAATCCAGAGTCCTTGCTGACTCCAGACTTTTACATACTACTGTATGTCAGCACTGTTGTTGACAACCTGGTTTTGACAGACCAGCCTGACTCAATTTACAAGTCAGAGGCTTTTTATAGACATGTGGATGAGTAGGCTGGTGCCTCTGGAAAGAGATTTCTCATGTGTGGGAGAAGGGTTGGGCAGGAGGTGTGCGTGGGCACACAGAGACCTTTGGAGCCTCTGGTTTATGGCAGTGAGATTTCACGTACGTCTGGGTAGTGGCTGTGATGACCACATGGGGTACAGCAAGGTTGTAAAACCAGCAGATCAATGTCAACCAAAAGGAAAGTGTAGACCAGCCTGAGGGGCTACAGCTGAAAATAAGCTTAAGTAAATGGAAGATATTTTCTGGTTCTTGTGAAGCATTTCCTGGTGGAATGGTCTCCAGGAGATCAGTGGAATTGCCTTCCCAAGGGAGTGGTGAAGCACCAGCATGTGAAAAATTTCTTATGGGATCTGACAAATTCCTCAAAAATCCACCCTTGGTGATGAACCTCCACTCACTGAGAGATGCAGAGGGGAGTCACAAAAGATGACACATAAGGGTTTTCCAGCTCTCATGCTTATGATTCATATGAGAGTGGGGAAATATCAGAGCTCCTAGGGCAGACAGTGAGAAATTGGCATTTTCTCCAGAAGAAACCACCCTCGAGCGCTCAGCCATGTGACAACATCAACTGAAACTCCAATGCTCGCTTGGTAGTCAGAAGGGGAAGAGACAGCTGCCTGGGGCCTGGCAGGCAGCCAGCATCCGCTGCTGGAGGAAAACACTGTCACTCCTCACACCAGGCACGCCAAGGAAGGGCTGGGACTGATGGGCAGCTAGTAAAAGGGAGGGGTGGGGAAGGGACCCCAGAGCTAATGGAAGCACCGAAGTGTTCTTCTGCACCTCCAGAGCTGCGATGCAGAGCACCCTCACCCCTTAGAGCGCTGGGTGGTCCCTGGGTGGGTTAATTAGACACCGGAGTTGCTGGCAGGAGTTCCAACAAGATTCTGAGACACACGAGAAACGTTCGTGGGAAGACTGACAGTCTAGGTGTTGACATGTTGTGTGCAGGGGTGTGCATCTGTGGCTCCCTCTATGAATGGGAGTGTGCATCTGTGGGTTCCCTGTGAACTGTGTCTCTGTGTCTGTGTGTGCACAGCTTCTTTATGGGTGCACGGATCTATCTGTATGACACTGGCAGCGCCCACGTGGGAGAAACCATCTGACAGCTCTGACAGGGAAGCTCAGGTTACAGTGTGGTATGAGCAAAAGTACACAGATCCCTTCTGGTGGCACTACCTGCTTTTCCTCTTTGCAAAAGCCCTTAGATAGAGGTTGAAGGTCTGTGAAGCCCACATCAGCTGTGCTTTTGGCTGCATTCTTGGATTAAAACTGCAATGCTATGATTTACATAGACAGTTTTGTCTAGATATTCCTTTTTTTTTTTTTTTCCAAGGGAGTGTAACTCTGAAAAAGAAATTGTATCTTGTAGTGTGTCTGTCTCTCAAAACTGCAAAACCTCTGAACATGCCAGTACAGCCTATGAGACACCGAGGTCAGTGTGACTCAGGCATCTAAAGAGTCTGAGCTTTTGGGTCAGTTTGCTTTCAGGGTTCCTTTGCTCCTGCAAGCCAGCTTGGAAAAGACTGCGCAGGATTAAAATGCAGAATTGTGTGAAAGCTGCTTCTTTCAACCAAAGTGCACAAGTGATGAACTGGGGGGAATCTGCATAAAGCAGACACAGGAGGACGCTGTGCAGCCTGGAGCTGGTCAGTGCTGTGTGCAGGGTGGGATAAAGGTGGTCGTGATGTAAAATACCTCATCTGGCTTTCAGAGGGCTCCTTACACCTGTGACCAGTACGGGCTGGCAGAACGGTATAAGCTAGCTCATGTTACATGTGGCTTTTGAGACACCAGGAACTGCCCTGCTGAGGGCACACCACGCTGGCCGAGTTGCAGCCGCTGGAGGCCAGCTAGCAGGCAGCTTGGCTCAGCTGCCTAAGCTGTCACAGCCAGTGGATGTGCCCAGCTTTCCTTCAGCAGTGGTCCACATTCCTGGAGCTGGTCTTCAGCAATCCTCTGACCAGGCTGCTCCCAGCTCTGAGCATTTTGTAGCTCTCCCCTCTTGCTCCTGTGGCTCTCACTACCCTACCCAGAGGCTTGCTGGAGCCAATACAGGGAAGATATCTCTCCGGAATGAGAAGAATGTGGACAATGGACCCAGTCGTGGTGGTTGCTTTCACAACTCCCCTCGTTGGGCAGACTCTGCCCTGCGAGGGCAAAAGGACAACAAAGGTCCTCACCCTGGATTTCCTCAACTACAAACATATTGCCAGGTGGCCCCACATCACAAGAGCTAAGCTTTCAGCATGAGTCACTGTTCACCTGTGTCAGCGACTCCAGTGCTCAGTTCAGTGCGTTTGTCTGCAGGACTGGGGATGACCTAGCCCAGATCTGTCCCTGGGCTCTCCTCATGGGTGTCTCCCCATGCCTCTGTTACAGACTGGTTTTCACAGGGTAAAGGGGATAGATCTTAATTATGATCTTGGCAAACTTGTCACTCCCCCGGGCAATGTGGGTTCTGGAGCTGCGTTGTCCTAACCTGTCCCTCCCTTCTATGACAAGGCATGGGCTATATTTGGTCTTACCAAGACAGCAGCTTCCATATACTCCCTGAAAACAGTTCAGGAGGAGCAGGGCGTGTGAAGCTGCAAATTTGGCCAGAGTTTCCTTTGTGCATTGTCAAGCTGTTCTAGCTAAGGAGGTACTTTCCAAAACTCTCCCAGCAGGGTTTGAAGAAATCACACTCCAGATGGCAGCTCCGAGATGTGCTGCTTTGCTGCTCTGCCCCCAGTGTAATGGCAGAAAGCAGCTTAAGAGGCACTCCAGATTCTCCTCTGGGCAGTTTATATGGGGAACTGCTGCTAGACCCTGTGTCATGCTGTGGGATGATTGGGTGTGGACTGGCCCTGACAGAGGACCAATACAGGCATAATTGAGATGTGCTTCAGCATGTTTGTTCACTGCCACTGTTACAGCACTGTGGCTATGAGTTAGTTATCAATCCTGGCAGGGCCCTGGAGAAGAGCCTCCTTTTCTGTGAATGCTGCTTTGCCTCAGCAGAAAAGACCAATGAAGTATTAAGCATCCATCTTCAGATGTGAAGACTGGAAATCCCCTTCCTTGCCCTCCCTTTTTCCACAGAGCAAAAGAGCAGCTCCAGGCCTCTTATTTCTCCCTGCCCTGAAGGAAGGGTAAATAAATCTCATCTTTTAGTTTTATCTCACTACTTTTTTTGTAGGAAAACAGAAGGAAGGAAAAAAATTAGGAGTGCCATGCCTTGCAGCCTGCCTTATGTTGTGCTGGGTGACAGTGCTGTCACTTCCCTATTGAAAGGTACAGGCACAGGAACCTGTTGAGACCAAAGGGGTCTAGTAGTGCTATTTCTTGCCTCATGGGGCACTTGAGCAAATTTTGCACTGAGGGCAAATTCCAGCCCAGCATCAGGTGCCTCCTCCTTTGCCATCCATGCAGCATTTAGTGAAGGCAGCACTAAGTGAACTGGGGGATGAGCAAGGGGAAACATGCCATGGGAGGGGTGTCCCAGCAGCCACCTGGGGATTATGGGGCCCGTGAAACCCCATGGGAGCAGGCAGGGCTATGGAAACAGGCTCCCTCCCGCTTTTGCTTGCTCTGAGGAAACAGAAGCAGGCACAGGCTGAATGCCATATGCGAGCCTTGGGGCTGGGAGGGTGATGAATAGAGAGAAGGATTAGTGCTTGCAGCAAATCTCCCCAGTCTCATTATAAGCAAGGCCCCGAGGTGGGTCTTTTACCAAAAACATGCTGACTATTATCAGCAAATCTCCCAGAACTGTTTCAAAACACAACCTCTGCTCCACCCCAGACCACCAAACAGTAATTCCTGCATGCACTCGCATCGCTCCCACACTGCAAAACTGAAAGACCACTGGCTAGGCCAGAAGGGCCGGTTTTCCAAGCCCAGGGCTCTCTGTCCTCAGCAGGGTCTCACTGGGGGAGCAGTAGCAGCCCTGCAGCTGAGGCACCCACTCCAAAACTTGGTGCTTCTCCGCAAGACCCCAAGTCACTCCTCCATTAATGTGTCCCTGGGTGTGGCTCGACTCTATAGCTGTCAGCCGTCTCCCTCGGGACGGCGTGTGCCCAGTGGAGATCCCCGCTCTCACACAGGGGTAGCCGGGATGAATGGCTCAGACCGGGTGTCACGTGTTTGGATGGTTAGTCATAGCTGGGGGAGCTCCCACAGAAGCCTACTGACAGGAATTCCTTAGGTGGGTGTGCATTTCAGGGGGTGCTTCCAGGCACTGCAGTGTTAGTAAGATACCTCAATTTTGATCCTTTTCCGATGCTAATCCCCAAGGGAGCAAATAAAAATAAGCTGCCTATAAGCCCTCACTCTCTCAGTGCTCACAGTCCCCAGGCGGACTGGGTGGAGGCATTTGGCTGGCTTAAACCCCTGTTATCATAGGAACAGCAGCTAATGGGCTCCAAGCTTTCACACTCTTCATGCCCAGCTCCCTCGAGTGTTTGCTCAGAAAAGAATCCCACTACATCCAGAAATGTCAAGTGAGCAGTTCCTGGGCAAATCTGCTCTCAGAAGTGCCTTGAGGAATTCAAAACTTCTGAGTGAAAGTTGTTCTGTGGCCACAGCATTTTTTTTTTTAATATCAAAATTATTTATTGTTAATCGTATTAAATGACAACTCCCAAAAATGCTTTCTTCCCATTCTGGTTTCTGACTGCCCTGGAAACACTCGCTGCCTCACTCAGTTTCCCCGCCACTCCAACACATTTATTTCTCAGGAGGCACCACTGCATGACTGAGCCACAAGCAACAGGGCCAGAGGGGACTTCAAAATTCACAAAATCCATTCTTTTTCCACGAAGTTATGGTCAGCTCAGCTTCTAGTTCATTCATATAGTAACTATCCACAGCCTCAGCCTGAGCCCCACCCATCCCTGGCCATATTGGGCTAAATGCTGTTCAGCCTTTCAAACCCTTGAAACTGTGCAGGGGCGGACTGAGTTCCTGCAACAGGAACCAAAGTGTGGTGCCAACAAACTGGGTTTGCTGCACTCCCTTTCTCAGACCTCAAAAATAGTTCAGATTTGACCACAGGATGCAAACCATAGCAGACAGATGAAATAAGAGAACTGGTGAAGAAGAAGAGGGAAATAAAGAGGGGTTGGTTGCGTGGAAAAAGGCAGGCGAAGAGGGAAATTGCCAGTTTCTGCAATCCTGTGCTTCCCATCAGTGCCTCTACCTCCTCGACACACCCTACCAGCAGATCGTGGTGCTCCTAGCAATTCCACCCGCTCCCCCACTTCGCCTCGCAGTGCTCCCCACTCCAGTGTCTGTGCTGCCAAGGAAGGCGTGGCACGCATTTCTACCCTTCACATGGCTTTGCCCAAGAACTGGGGCTTGGCTTCAGCCTCAGGAGCCAGAACCCCCAGAAAAGAGAGATTGTCTCCATTGTACCCCAGAGTCTGCACCTTTGGGGCCTCTCAGTCTTCACGTGGAATGGTTGCTATTGTTTTAAATTAGAGCTTGGCAAACTAATTAGGGAGGGGAGGGAGACAAGCAGAAATATTTGAGCGCCAGAAAAACTGAGCCAGCAGCCTAAATTCCAAGCAGGCATTTTTCTACATTTGTCAACAATGCTACTCCAAAAACACACAGCAGCTCCTGAGCATGAGCTGGTTAGGTTGGGCACCCTGTGTCTGCACCCTGGCTGCACGTGTCCTGGAGGTGAAAATAACATTGCCGCTGCCAGCGCTCCGAGACTGCAACCAGGGTGCCTTGCAGCGCCCTTTTGCCCCGGAATGCAGCTGGATTTCAAAGCAAAAGATGAAAATTAAGGTGCGTGCCATAGCCAGCTTGAATGCCAAGATGAAGAGAAGTGAAGGAGCAGAGGAGAAAGGCAGACTGGTGCTGCTAGCAGAGGGGAACGGCCACTAAGAGAGAAAAGTTGGTGAGGATTTTCAAGAACAGCTCTTACCGTGTGGGCTGGGACCGGTGCTGGCACCTGTGGAAGAAGGAGCGTGCTGGGCTGCAGTGCCGATGTCCTGGAGTGCAGGGCTCGAGTGAAGGGGAGTGACCTGGTGGTGGTTTAAGTTTCCTCCGGTGGTGTGGGAGGGTGGTGTCTTTCCACTCTGTTTTAAAGGAGTTACTATGAATCAGACTGCCTTTAAAGAGAAGGAAAAAAAAAAAAATAAAATTAATGAGCTACGCCCTGTTTTGTTGGCAGGGTGTCAAGAGTCTCTGGGAGGAAACCAGCGATTCAAAGAAATCTGTGCAGGGCTGTGTCTGACTCAGTGTGCAGCACAGAGACCGCAGCCTGGAAAAACGACTGACGCTGATCCAGCTGAGTAACAGAGGCCCACAACAGCATCTGTTTATAAAACTGAACTTCTGGTTTTCATAAAAAAAAAAAAAAAACTGTATAGTTACAAATGTGGCAACAGAACTTCAACAATACAATCCCTCAAACAAACAGTGGGTTGGCAGGGGGGATCCCGAGGCTGGGTGAGTCACCGCATCCCCTCCCCGTGCTGCGTGGAGAGAAGTCGCTGAGGCTGACAGCACGGGGGAATTCAAATTAGACCTGTGAGGATGGCATGGACAAGACTTTCAGGAATATATCAAGGAGGAGAGATGCTCAAAATGCAGCTCTGGCCTGGTGGTGACTCTGGAGCAATTTGGCCAGATGGTGGTGGTTTGCTTCCACAGAGAGAGAGCAGGAAGGGAAGAAGAAATAAGGAGCTTGTTATTCACAGTTTTCTGAGGTCAGCATTTCTTGCCATCTTAAAGACTTCTAAAAATAGATCCTTTACATTTGCTGAGAATTGGCTGGTGGAGTTGTCTTGGAGATGCTACAGGCAAGATTGAATAGGGATGTGCTTGAGATGTGGGTGAAAGGGAAAGAAGTTTGTCAGAAAGCACCCATGTTAAAATGTGATCCATACTGCAATAAAGTTGGTGGTCTGCTACTGCAGGGAATCAGCCCTGCCTTTGTGGAGGCCTAGAAAGAGATAAGCAGATACTGACAAAATACCTGGCAAAGGCCTTTCCCACTTTAATGAGAATGACATTGGATTGCCTTTATTTGAAAAAACGAATCTGGCTCTCTTTGAAATCTACACAGATTAAAAGATCTTGCTGTTTTTCAGATTATTCCTTCTGTCTGGTGTTATTGATATGTGTCTGGTCTAATTTTAGATGATACCAACCTGCTTAAAAAAAGAGCTATGGATAAAACAGCAGCAAAGATGACACATATGGTGGGCAAATCCCGTGGGAATTTTTCCACTGATGGAAAATAAAGACAGTCTTTTTTCCTCAAGGATAAAATAAGCCTAACTGTGTTTAATACCTATGAATTAGAATGTGCTTCTTGTTGATATATATGAATACAATATTCAGGGAAAGTTTATTTGCTTACCCTGCAGAAGAAGCTGGCATTTACATTGAGCCACACCATCCGTTTCCCCTGCTCTGTTCCCCTGGCAGAGTTTATTGGAGTGAGGCATGCTCAGCTCCATACAAAATACTAGAGTGCAGGATCCCAAAGCAAACTCTGGGGACCAGAGTTCAGCTATGGTGAAGTATCCTCTGCCCCAGACCTGTTCACAAGTGACTGCCCACCTGCCAGGGAGCAGCTGCCTGCAATCACAGAATTGCTTATCTGGGACCCAGCAGACAGAACACTTGCATTGAAAAGCCACTCACATGGGGCAACAACAGTGGAGCCCCCTAAGAGGCTACGTATGAAGTGAGCCGTAGCTGGCAAAGCATCATTTGTCCAGAGAGAGCAAACTAGTTTTGTACAAACTGCTCTTTAGCTTGGGAGGCCGTGGCAGGCAATGGCCAGTATCAGAGGCTTCACAGGGAGGCAGAGGTGTTCTGCAGCATCAGCATCAGCTTCCCCGCAGGGGCATTGCTTCCTAGCTCTTCATCTGGAAGTGTTGGTGCCCAGCCAGCAGAGAGGAGAAGAGTAACCAGATGGGCCACACAGGCTGTGACCACGGCCCTGGAGAAGCACTGGTACCCTGCCAACCATTGGCTTCATCCCTGTTGCTAGACCTGTCAAGCCAGGGGTGAGAGGGGGTAAGAGCACGTGCCAAGTGAACAAGAGTGCGGAGAGATGCTCCTGTTTGGGAGCAATGCTGCAAAGCTGCACGTCAGCAAGATGATGGTTTCAGGAAGAGAGGGTATCCCCATCATGCCAAGGTACAATGAGGCCAGGGGAGAGTTCAGCTTCCACTGAGCAGATTGGTAGCTCATTGAGATACTTCCACCTTTCATATGGATACAGAGAAAGGGTAGAAGTGAGAGAACGTCCTACCAATAGCTTAAGGAAGGAGAAAGTTTCAAGTTGATAAGATTTATCATATTTTCTGTAGCTGTCTCTGTGGATGAAGGGTTAGCCCTTAGTCTTTATGTGTGTGTGATGGACAACCAGCTCTATCCACTCATCCAGGGAAGAGGCTGGTCTTTCTGCGTGCCTGCAGCAATTTCTTCCTTTATGGTGTGTGGTTTCCACAAGGCAGGTTGCAATAGGAAACCCATGACATGAAAAGTCTCAACATGAGATCAAAAGTCTTAAGCATTCTGCAGGTTTGACACACTGAGGTTGAATTGCCTGAGATCCCTGTGCCATACTTCATGGTGTCCCTTGACCTAAGCATCACTCATTTCACAGGCTTTTCTGAATGCCTGCAGTCTGTTAATTGGAGGTGGTCAGGTCAAAGCCATGAGAATTTAAGGTGTGAGAATCTGGATTAGCATTTCCACGGGCAATGAGAGGGTGAAGCTTTCCCACGCGTGCTGTGCCTTTGCTGAAGTTCTTCCCAAACAAGCAGCTTGCAGCTGCTGTAACTCTGCTTGTTTTGCCATGCCCCATACATTTTTAGGCATTACTACTGTCTACTACAGTAGCCTTTGGCATTAAAGGTGAGTGTCCACAGTGACATTAGATAAGAAAAGCATTAAACCTTTGCAAGCCCAGATCAAAGGAGGAATGGATGATATGACTGGGAAATGGGGTGTGAAGCTGGGAATGGGGGAGGCATGGTCAGGCTTGGCTGGAAACATCTAGAACAGATTGTTTTTAGAGACTGGGGATGCCGGGAGAAATAGGCCATCCATGGTCTCTGCACTTTTTGCAGATGAGAGAATTTATGCTTGGGAAAGTTCTGTAGCTGAGTTCCCATGCTCTCTGGGATGCTTTCAACAGGAATTTAACTATATGCTATTTGGATGTGCTTTTCTGGCTAACTATCTGCAAACACATATTGCATATTAAGCCCCCCTCAGTCTAAATAGTGTGTTTTTCTGCCTAAAGGATTCCTCTCTCTTATATGTGCTATTTATTCTGTCTTGCTGGCTGGTTGCAGGACAAATGGAAGTGATATAGTCCATGATGTTCACCACTTCTACACTTGTCATGACATGGAGAAGGCGGGGTGGAGCCTCAGCTGGTGTGTGGGTTTAAAGAAATAGAAACCAGCAAGTTTCATACTGCTCTGTAGTGGTGCAACTGATGTGTTTGTGTGTCTGTTGTGGGATTGTCCATGTGATACAATAATTTGCAGAGACATAGGATAAATCTCAGAGCCATATGATAAACTGCATTTGTCACGCCTGGCTGTGCAGGGCTTCAAATGTGAGCAGTCATCTGCTGGAGAGGAAAGGGCGGTGGTTCCCTTATTTATAGCTTCACTCCGTTTTGAGGAAGTGGAAGTCCCACCTCTGTGGTTTTGGTCATTTCTCTAGTGTGTCTTGTCATGTTCCTGTCCCTCCAGGGATTGCTAGATGTCCAGTACTTAGGGCGTCTGACTTTGCAAGCTCAATGGTACAAGAAAAGGGTGGATTACAGTCAACACTGAGCAGATGTAACTCTTCCTGTGCACAGTTTAGTTTTTGGGTTGGGTTGTTGTTTTGGTTTGTTGTTTTTTGGTGGGTTTTTTTTGTTGTTGTTGTTGTTTTTTTGTTGTTGTTGGTTTTTTTTGTGGTTTTTTTTTTTTAATGTCAGGGATGATCTCTGTCCTAAGTACTCTGGTAAACTGTATGATGAACAAAAACATACAGAAACATCTACATCTAATTTTTCCAAAATCACTCAGGGTTGCCAGACTGACTGATCTTTTGAAAGCGCCTGATAGGTATTGGATAGAAAATGCCCTGGGTTTACAGCATTTGTGTGCACATGTTTTGTCACAAAGCTTTAACAGGTAAAAATTGGAATAGTTCCCTCCAGGACTTTAGCAGTATGAGTGGGATCTATGACAGAATACATTCTGCACACCTCACTTATCACATCTGGGAAGACCCAAAAGTTCCCTTGTTTCTTAACAGGAATAAAAAAATTAGTATGGACATGAGATAAGGAGATCATTCCTACCATAGTTTCATAGTGATTGGAATTTAGTTTTGTCCTCCCATGTAGAAAGGACCATAACTTTGTTCTTGTGTCAGAAGGGGAGGTATGATTCTGCTGTGCAGTGGGACTTGCATCTCAGACTGTCTGACAATCACATTGTGGTCGCTGCAGAAGATTCTGTGGGATTGAGTTCATGGCCATCCATTTGCAACTGGTGGAGGAGTTTGAACTTTTCTCAGGGGGATGGGTAGCCCAAAGGTGCCTTGCCTTCCTGGGTGGTGTTGGATGGGATGAACGTGATCCTCAGGCTGAGGTTCTGAACACATGGAGGAAGCAGCATGAGCTGGCTGGTGCTAGGAACAGAGACCCAAACCTGGAAAAATTAACTTTTTTTCTGTTCTCTGGTGTAAAAGAAGGCGTGGTGAGGTGAGAGCCATCTGAAATGTGGTAGTCTTCCCCTGCTTTTATAAGAGCAGGGGAACTGCAGTCCCTGTCTCATTTTCCCTTACTTTAACCTCCCTCTTAGTCTCTTCCATTTTGCCACTGGCAACAGCCCAGCTGAAGGTATTTGCTTATAATGTGCAAATGGTACCTCTGCTCTGGCAGACCCATCTGAGCTGTCACTTTCCACAAGAACCTCTCCCACTCCACATCAAAGGGTTGGTGGTTGGTGGTATTCTCCACCTGCACATGAAGGCCTTTCTCATGCATCCTGGCAACCAATGAGGTTTTCTTTATTGCTCTCTCCTGCTCCTGGTTCGTTCCTAACTCTGTCTTCTGTGACTGTTGTACTCTGCAGTGCACAGTACCGATTGCTTCACCAACAGGTTTTACCATGTTAGTAGAGGAAAAAATCCTACAAGCACCAAGAAATGGCGTAAGTTGACAGTACCTTACTGATCTTCTTTCATTCAGTGACAATAAAGTGAATTAGCTGCTTGACTGCCCTGCATCCTGGACTGAAATTGTGTTGATTGTCCACAGAAATGGACCTTGGCTAAGAGGCCAAGGCAAGGACAGGTGCGGTTTGCACTGGGGTTGAGGTTTGATAATGGGACATATTTCTATTTATCTGCTGCTCCCATGTGCTGTTTGCATGTTTCAGTTCTACTCAAGGTTTGCTGGACTTTCTTCTTAGGGCAGATGTTGGTGTTCCGAGAAAGTTGTAGGATCTCCTTTTGCAGCCAAAGGTAAGGTTTGGAAGGTGCATAAAGGCTTCTGTACTTGCTTCCCACTCTCTGCAATATCTTGCTTTTTTGAATCTCAGGATGCATTTATTTAAGTAATGTTATAGTGTCACAGGCTCTACATATATGCAGGAAGAGTGCTAACCTGGGAATATAGATGGCAGAGACTGAAGAGGACCTGGCTTATTAATAAACCAAGCAGGCAGATCACTTTTGCAGCTAAATGGAAAGAAAAGCCCAGGGAAGGCTTTCTAGTGGTTACCTATACTGGTCTCCTATTGAGGAGAAGGGTTGATGGGACCAGGAAAAGCACCAAACTCAATGCATAGCTAGAAGAAGGAGAAGAAAAAAAGGAAAGTGTCTCTGGGATGGAAAGACAGCTAGACATTGACGAGGTCAGGGCAGGACAGAGAGGGCTGAACACCACGGGTGATGCAGCCAATAAGGATAATGCCTCTGAGCTCCAGCTTCCTGGACAAAGTCCAGAGAGGTGGCAGGAGGCTGGGAAGTCCTCTCCGTTCTGTTGCTGTTGTATGGAAGAGGGAGGGGACAATCTCTAGGTTTGCTTTTTCATTCCCTGACAGAGAGGAAAATGATTCCTGTGACTGCAGAGCAATGGTTCCCTTCTGAAAGAGGAAACATCTACTTGGGTCACACTGCGGGCCAGCTTCTGAGTTCATTTGCAGCAGAACAGAACCAGAACCAGAATAGCTTGAATCAACTTCAGGGCAGTTTTTCCGATTAATGAATCAGGGATTGAAGCAGTGCCACCATGTCAAGAAACTGGTGGTAAAGAGAGAATTTGTGGGGGGGGGAAACCTCTCACCACAGCACAAAGACTGAACATTTAATTACGCTCACTCTCCTTTCTTGCTCCCTGCCCCCCCTTCTTCTTGCCAGCTCTTGATTGGACTTTTGAGAAGAAACATAAATTATACTTTGCTTCCCCTCGTGCATTCCTGCTCCTCGTCTGTGCCTTACGCATTCACAAACACAAAAATTTTCATGACTCCATTCCTTCTGCTTTTGTAATGTACAGTCACCGCTTGTGTGGCTCCCTCGTGCTTGAGGCAGGATATGGGCAGGAAATAATAGCACAAGAGTCAAACTGGAAAAATGCAAACCTATTATCTGGGGAAAAATAAATTCAAAGTTAGCTATTCAGAGGGTGTGAGCCTTTGGAACTTGCAAGTGAAATAAAGCTGGAAGCAACTTAACAGGGACAGCAGAGAGAGAGCTGGAGAAGAGCTTGCAACATGATAGCACAGAAGAACACAGATCTTGTCATTTAGAGCTCTTCAGATGTTGATGTCCCTCCCACATTCACAGATCTCAGAGCTGCATTTCACCCCCAGATATGCCCTATCAGTGGTAATGACAGTGGTTTTCTTTTCTGAGAGGATTTCACTTAAATCCTATAACAAGGGATCAAGCAGTGCTGTGGGACCAAGGAATTGCCTGGATGGCCTGTGACACTTTCATACCAGTCACAGTCAGAGGCGTCATGTCCTCGTGCAGCTCCATACTGGGAATGTGGGGGAGGAAATGAGCTAGCAAGAGGAAGGAGAAAGGGAGCACTCACCACATTGCCAGGCTCTGAGGGTGATTAAATAGCACAAAGGATTAAAAGCCTGGGCTTTTGGATTTCAAGTGTGCTTATCAAGGATGATGCTTTTTGAGTGTGAACAAAATTCAGCAAAACATCTCAATGTCACAAAATGATTGCTTGGATTTGATAGGTGTGTCTGAACACCTCCATCCCCGTGAGATGCATGACAGAAAGTGAGAATTAGTGAATTGAAGCAAAGGACATGATACAGGTAAAGAGTCCTCACAGGCTAAGAATAAAGACTTTTGGAGGTGAACTGAAAAAATGCAGATTTTGAACCTTGTACTGAAGCTTAAGAGTTGCCCTCAAGCTGTAGGTACTGCCTTGCTGAGAAAATATGTTACATCTCCTGTGATATGCAAGAGAATGGGTCTACTTTATAATACTCATCGAAATTGGACTAGAGGGTCAAATGGAGCTAAATGAGCCACAGGCTGAAAAACCTGCAACAACAGCTTTGTGGTGGCCAGGTTTGGTATGAATTATGGGGTTTTTGGGTCAAGTGAAGCACAGAGGAACAAGGGACACCATCATCTTCATCACTTCCAGAAGAACAGGACAGAAGTTTTCTGAGTGCAGAGTCTGATCCTCTTCTCAGTGCTGCTGTGAGTGTGTTGGGGTGGGCAGTGTGCAGACAGCTGACAGGCCACTCCAATGTCCTATTTCTGTTACTGTAGCTAAAGAGGCAGCGAGACACATTAGGAACTTCTGTGTGGTACTTGTGTTACATTTCTTATGGCTGGTTATGCTCCTTAAAATGACAATGTTTTCTATGATGGTGGGGAAAGAGGCCCTTCTGACTCATGGGCCACTTGCAGGACAGCTGTTCCCACCAGATCACTCCATCTGGCTGGCTGCGGAATCCTTTTGTCTATAAGAGCAGTGGTCAGGGTGGAGGGGAAGGGAGGTACTGATATCCTTTGAACTCTCCAAGTGTTACAGCAAGGATGGACTCATTGTGAATCCTCATACGTGAGGAGCAGTGGTGTGGCAGGCCAGACCGGCTCTGATCAGGCA
Organism: Pachycephala philippinensis; assembly: GCA_013397055.1. Taxonomy (NCBI): domain Eukaryota; kingdom Metazoa; phylum Chordata; class Aves; order Passeriformes; genus Pachycephala; species Pachycephala philippinensis. Next base: position 145,870 of record VWZT01010358.1, on the reverse strand, counting down.
ACGAGCACTTATGGACTGCAGAGTGTACGGAGGTTCCTTGTGCTGCCTCCTTGTTCAGTCCAGTGCTGTCACCTTCATGGCTCCATGCAGAGGTGATATCCATGCCATGGAACAAAGAGTGGGCATGGTGACGCTCTGTAAGTTAGTAGAGATCTCTGCATGTCACAGCCACCAAAATAAGTGATTGCAGAGTGAAAGCAAGATGGAAACAGCAATGACAAATGGAAGCTGCAAAGTCTGTGGTAGCTGATGTGCATCTACATCTCTCAGAGGGGTTTTATTGTTGTCTCTACTGTCCTCTTTTGGGGGAGCAGGATATGTGGCTGTATTGGAGACATGAATTCCAGCCTTTCTCTTTCCTGGAAACTGATCCCACCCAATACTCATACAAGTGGCCACTGATGCTTCTCCATTGCACTCTGTCCCAGCAGCAGCTGATGCTGCTCACCAGTGTGGGTCACTGGGTATGCACTGTATCCCTCCCAAAATGCCTGGAGAGAGTTGCCAAGCTGAGAGGCTCTGAGTCAGAGATCTGTGGAGGTTTCTGTTTCCAGGAGAGCAGTCTCTGAAGGCAGGCTGTTGCTCAGTCCGTGACTTGCTGGGTACCATGCAAGCTGAGTTCCTAATACAAGAAAGGCCAGCTTGTCACTGTAATTTAAAATTCCTTTTGCCGTCTAGGGAAATGTCAGCAGGCAGGAACAAGTAATGGGAGGGCTTGACCCAGACACAAAGAAGCTTCTGTTTTCTGCCTGTTCTGGCTGTCAGTGGTGTTAGGTTGCTCAATGCTGCTCAGAAAAGCAGCTCTGGAAATTCTCTGCCTTCCATGAAGGCTGAAGACACGTGAAGTGAAATGCCTCTGCCTGAATAAACACCTGTCAAGGGAAGAGCTGGGATGCTGAAGTGCAGCAGGGTGAGAACTGGCACCAGGCCCAAACTGGGAGTCGAGGAGAATCCTCTGGCAAAGCTGACTCCTTGTTTTTGATTGCTTGTTTTCCACCTTCAGGTGTAATCGATACCCAGGTGCTGGAGTGACTAAACTTGCTCGCTGTTGCTGCCGCTGGTTCAGCAACTGCACCAAGCAGTGTGGAGGAATAGAGGGAGGGGATGGGTGTGAGAGAAATTCCTGTCTTGAGAACCACAGAGGCATTTTCGTGCCTGGGATACTTTCCTATTTGCTTTCCCCCAAGGTGGCCCCTCTCACCTTGGAGACAGTGTGGCACCTGAAACCATGGGGCACATGACCATGAGGTTGTTGGCAGCTGCAAAGTCAGGAGCAGAAGGCATGTTTTGCAGTTCAGAATCCTGACTGGGGGATCCTGAGGGGCTGTATGTAGAGGAGCTGGGGTATATCAGAAGAGGATATCAGGGTGATATCCTGGCTGAGCCTGTGGCTTGGTAGAGGAGAGTGGAGGGTGTGTTGTGCACACACTTGGCCCACTGATCTGTTTCTAAGCCATCCTACACTTGGTAGATGGAGACGAGGAGTTGCAGTGGAATGGTGCAGATCTGCACCCTATCCTCCACTGGTGTGAATACCCCAACCTTCCCCATGCAGTAACTCTGGTTCTCCTATGCAGCCCTCAGATTCCCTGAAACTCAATAACACAGAAACCAGCAAGCATTTATGTTCAGTTTCTTGCATCCCTAGATTTACTTGATTTAAGGTCCAAGTCATTAAAGCAACTAGGCTAGTTATCACAAAGAGTGGCCTCACATACCTGTTGTCTGAGCACACTGCATCTGTAAGGGCTGGTGCCAGGCACGCCTGTGCACTGGACCGGTCTCAGAGGCAAGCCCTGGCTGTGGAGAGCTCTGTAAATGGGATCATAAGTAAGGAAACAAGCGTCAACCTGAGCACTTCAAATGGTCAGTCTCGACAAAGAGCTCAGCAGAAGGACCTCACTGGGCTCTGTGGTAGCACTAGTGCTATTCAACACACTTGTTACGGTCTGGACAGGAACATGAGCAGTGAGTTTACTTGAGTCCCACAGTTATTCCAGAGCGTCAACGTAAAGCTGACTGCAAAGGGTTGCAGAAAATCTCCCGGCACAGAGTGGCTGGGCTCTCCCTGGCAGATGAAATTCAGTGGTGGCAAATGCAAGGGAATTCCACTAGGAAGAAAATAGTCTGGCTGTACAGATATATTGAATGTCTCTAAGTCAGCTTCTACCAGCAGAGAAAGAAGTTCTTGGATTCATTGCAGATAGGCTGCTGAAAACAATCTTTCAAGGCTCTGTCAAGGTCAAAAAGCCAAAAAGAAATGTTAGGAATGAGTACAGAAGAAACAAAGAACATGATTATGCTTCTGTGTACTTCATGGTCTGCTGAAAGTCTGAAAGTTGAGTGCTTCTGGTTACTACATTGAAGAGCGTAAAGAAACACTAGTAAGAGAAGAGAGGACATCAGCAATGATCAGAAGTAGGAGATAGTTTCTGGGTAAACACAGATTGCTAATCTTGAAGAAGAGATGCCTGAAAGGGAATCACAAATGGTATGGAGAATGTCAACAAAGAACTAACATTCATGCAGTTCCATATCACAAAAACTAATGGCACCCGATAAACTGGTTAGGCAACAGGTTTAAAATAAACAAGCTATGGACTTTTCCACGTAGGTATCAAGGAATAATGGAACTCTGCCACAGACTGTTAGTGGAAAACAATCCATGAAGGGGCTGGGCACATCTATGCAGCATATTTCCTTTGGAGACTGTCAAATGCAGCAGCACAGATGTTACCTCTGCATCAGAAGTGTCCTAAACAGCAGGCTGATGGGAGCTGAGAAGGCGGACTGGGATACAGTTTATATTTCCTCTGTTTCTTATATTCTGGTTTTCATTGAGGTGACTTAGGAAAGAAGTATAGTAAAGAGAAGAGATACTGCTTCTTCAGTCGGGGCTAGCACAGGTCATCTTACATTTTTAGCAAAACTGTTTTTTGGGGTTTTTGTTCTACAGTAGTTTTCCAAATTATAATCTGACCGCTGGTGATGTATTTCAGAAGTGGAAAGTGAACGGATGAGCTGGAAAAAAGAAAAAATTTCCAGATGGAGACCTGACATCTCTTAAGGACATTCCTAATGTTCTTTGCACTGGTGTGCTAGGACATGCCATAGTCCAGAAATACGCACTTTTGAGTGGAAGTAAGCAAAGATTGTGGTAATGTTCTTAAAATGAGGAAAACATTGTTTTCCCTATTAGCTTTGCCAGGGCAGTAGATTTCCTTAGACATGTAGGAGATAGAAGAGGCACAGTCTTCCCTTGCAGTTAAATGTGCTCTGGCTGTCTGATCCAAACAGTTACACCTGTCCAAGCAGGAAATACCAAATTTTGTATCAGCAATGAAATTTGGATTCTATGTATTTGCAACTGTGAGTAGAATACTTGCAGAAATAACTGAGAGTAAAATTTGTCCCCAGGGATGTTGGTCTTTCCAGCTTGCACAGATTCATTGCTTGGAGACAAATTTCAATTAAGGAGAATAATTTTGCATAAGCTGAGAGGAGGTATAAGCTGTCCATGGACAATCTCTGCAGAAGAAAATATAACTAGCTACAAGTCCGGGACTGTGGGGTGCTGGTAAGAGAAGCATGCTGGTTGTGGCTTAGCACAGTTTCACCCAGAAGCCATTTTAGACACAGCCTCCCTGGAGGTGTTTCACAGTGGAAGATGCTGTCACAGCTCTGGGGAAGGAGAGAATATTCTCTCTGCAAACAAAGCTATGTTTTGGTTTATTTGGCCTTTTCCATTTCAAAGGCCTCGATTGCTGATGCCTGCCATATTGTTTAACGACCAATCCCTCTTCAGAAACTACAGCTTTTAAGATGATACACATCCTGAACCATTTCAGCTGTGGTCCAGCTTTTTTTCCCTGTTCTGTTCTGCCCAGTTTCTGACTCCACCTTCTCTGCTGCCCAGCCTCCTCGGTAGACAATGTTTTTCCATTTAATTTTATGAGACTAATGAAAGGCATTTTCATCCCCTCCCCCAGGACTGGAGAAGAAAAGCCCACATCTGGAGGCCATTCACAGCTGGAAGATCTCTTCTGACATTCCTTGCTTTGAAATCCAATCCATGTAACCTTCTGTCTGAATACTCTGTTGCAGACATGGCAGAAAGAGGCTTTTTGAGGGGAGTCTGAAGTGACCCTTACCTCCTTTTTCATGTGACTCTTTGAGGCTTTCTTTGTCACAAGGACATTTTTATTTGGGTTTAGGGATTTCCTTATTTTGAGGTCTCCAAATACACACTTTGGAAGCAATTAGAAAAGGGAGCTTTATTCTTCTGAGTACCCAGGAACAGTTAAAATGAGTTGTCTGAAGCATTGCATAGGTTCCAACATCCACAACTGACTTTGTCCAAATGGTCCAGCCCGTGGCCTGTGGGCTGCATTTTGTGTGTAGAGCAGTTCACCCAGGCTTCTAGTGACTTCCACCGCTGAGGAATAAAACTTCATGTTTCTTGCATCCTCCTTGCCCCCTTAGAGTAAATTGCAGTAATCTGACCCCTGCTTGCCAGGAAGGTGGATAATTTGTAATTCAATTTTAAATACCTCAGAACAGAGACTTACTTGTTATCGCTGGGTTTGCTTAGCCTGTATAGGCTTTCTTCTATGACTACATCGTGGAGTGCTTTACAATGCTTACAACCACACTCATCATTGTCGTAAATGCCCCTGTCATGACTAATAGGACAAAGATCATTGAACTGGTGGTCTGGAATTTAGGGCCTGGCACAGAGGAAACAGGCGTGTCTTTTCCCTAAACTAATTTAGAAAAAAAAAGAAAAAGTGAGGGGGGTGTCCTGTTTGTTCCCCAATGGGATTCTGTCTGTTTCCTGATAATGGCCAGCAGCTCCCTGTGCCTTTCCTGTGGGAGTTCACTGGTTTAGCTGCCCAATAGCCTCAGGTGTTTCACCCTGTGTGGGATCTCTGGGACCTGAATGAGTTCAACTACCTTAACTTCTGGTGTCACACCAAGGTGCTGTTTGCCTCCTTGCCTGGAAACATCTGCCTTGATGTTCCTTCTCGCATTGCAAATCTTAACAGACTAGAGAGGCTGTATTCTTCTATGTTAATATAATTTGGGAACCATTTGTGGCTGGTTGTTGAATTTTTACTCTTAAAAGTAAGTGAGCCTTATTCTGAAAATAATAGGTGTATTGTGTATGTACATGTGATGCTTTAAGTTTAAGCTAAAACCTAAGGCATCACATGCACCCAAGAGCTGGAAGAATATATTATAATAGATCTGTCTCAGTTTTCTAGTCCTCAATCCCAGAGAGACTAAAGGCATCCATTCACCTTTTGATAAGTTAACTATTGCAGGATGTGATTTGTGCTGTTCTGTTTCACGTCATACAACTAGAGGCACTGTTCAGCTCGTGTGTCATAGCTCAGAGGATAGCAATAAACCACTGAACAAGAGTGGCTTAAACCATGACAGATTTTATAGGTATTGTCTGACTCAATTTATCTTTCCAGACTGCCCCACAAATGCAATGTAATTTAATGGTCTGCACATATCTGGGCCATATTCAGCCTACATGCTACCTCACTTTGAATCACATATTGCGACTGTTTCCCTGGCAAGTCTGCTGAGGGGACAAAGGGTTAATAGCTCTGGGGGATAAGTGACTATTTTTTTTCTTTTTGCAAGCTTGAATTGTTCTTTTAGTGATACAGTCACCAGAACATCTGGAATAGACATATATTTTGGGGAGTATGGCTGCTTGTGCCTAGAGCTGGTGTCTCTATGGCCTCATATCTCCAAATGAATACCTTTGTAGCACTGGAATTAAATTTGCACTGGTATAAAAGGCAAGCACCATGCTCATTACTCTTACTGACAACTTATTCTAACAGTCTGAGGAAACAAACCCAACCATATTATTTCTAATGATTATTACCGTTATCTGCTCTATGGCAATTCTAAGAAGCCAGGCCCCAGTGCGCCAGGTGCTGGTCAGAAATATAATTAGTCACCACTGCCCTTGGAAGTCCATGTGATGTTGAAAGGCTGTAGTCATCACTAGCACAGCTATCACAGATATCTCTGTCCCTGTTTCAGAGTGCAGTGATGGCCTGAAAGAAAAGCATTTCCTTTTCATAATTCTCTGCAGTTTCAATACTTTGGGGAGTACTTCTAGACATGTGACACTGACCTTCACACCTCAGTTATTCTGTTTCTGGTGGTCACAATGCTGTCATCAGGAGCAGCAAGACCTGCCTCTGGAGGTAATCAGTCCTGTCCCACTGGGATTGTAGGCTCTCTGCCTGCTGTGGCAGCTGGATGTGGTCACAGCTGCAGCTCCCACAGACTGCTCTGGAATTGTGGCTCCTTAATAATTCTGAAAATCTGAGTCTTGCTCTCAGCATTGCAAGTGCTGTGCTTCCTTTTGACGGGGTGGTGAACCAAGGTAGGGCAGGGCTGGGATGGGCAGTTCTGCTGAAAAACTGGGCTTGCATACACGGTGATGAAACTTTGTCTTGGAAGGACAGAGGGAAGTGGAATACACTGCTTAAGGGAGAAGATCCAAAAGACATTATCTGGTGTAATGGAAAGAAAGGAAATTTTTAGTTGAATATCAGGACTGACAAGTTGGTGTGTGGAGTAGCTTCCCAAGGGAAACCCAGTAATGGAAGCCTGTCAGTTCTGGTCTCCAACACTGGAGTGGACACAGCAGGACATACTGCAGGCCAGGAAATGAACTTGCATTGTCTGGGATGAAGACTATGGGTGTGACCCTGCACCACAAAAAAACAATGTGAGGGTTGCCAGTGACCTCAGGGAACACAGGCTCTTTCTAACCAGTAATCCAGTGCTGATTTTCCATCTCTCCTCTACACTCTAAGGTGCTTCTTATCAGTGCAGCTGTGTCGCCCAGTATATCCAAACCCATGCCCTTCCATTCAATTCTACTCCTTGCTCCCTTCAGGAGGCTGTTAAGGAATGGTCCTGAGAGTTTCAGATGCACACAGCATTAGAAGAAGAGAGCCAGATATACTTCTCACCTGCAGGGATGGCTGGGAGCACATCCCTGTTGTGCATGAGGCCTGCAAGACTTTGTTTTCACAGAATCACAGATCATTAAAGTTGGAAAAGACCTTTAAGATCAGCAAGTCCAACTGTCCAGCCAGCACCACCACCAGGTTCACCACTAAACCATGCCCTCAAGTGCTGCTGATTAACTGAAACTCGCCCTGGCCTCTGATGTGGCAGAGGCAGGGAAAAGCAAAGGCAAAGGAACTGATGCCTTTCTACCAGGCTTGGTCTTACTTTCCTTCACTTGTGCCCCCTGCTGCCCTGGGGCTGGTCTGCCCAGTAGCCCTTACAGCAGAAGTAGGTGACTTTTTTTGCTCTTTTGTGCTGATGACTGGTCCCAGTGGACATCTGTCTCTTGCCAGGTGCATCCCGGTGCAACTATCCTCCTAGAGCTCTTTACAGTTCTTCCCAGTGCTCCCAAATGCTAAGGTGTGTTAGTACTGGGGTACACAGGGCAGTGGTGAGAAGGGTGGAGGCAAATAACTGTGGTTTTAAAAGTAAATAATTTATGCAACAATAACCTCTCCACCCAGGTAATCACCTCGAACAAACATTCTGCATGTCAAAGGTGTTTCTGGAGATAAGGGTTAGCACAATGAGACTCCTGCTTTCATGGCTTTATCTGGTGCTCAGTGCTTAATGCCACCTTGCTCTCTGCTGAAGGCAAACTTGTCCCTCCAAGTGCCCCAGCAGAGGTTACCAGTCAGGGGCAAGACTTCAGGGGGAAGTCTTTGCACTGACAATAAGGACAGTAAGCTTCCAGCGTGGTAAGTGTCGTATTTTCCAAGAGGGCTAGACATAGCCCCTAAAACTTTCCCCATGATATGGATAGTGAAATATTTGCCTTGGGGAGAAAAGGCACAGATACAGAGCAAAATACATTCTGATGTCTGGGAAATTAGGCTCGTAGCTGCAAATTGTACTTGTGCTTGCAAAGCAGGCTGAAGCTTTGTCTTCTTTTCTTTTCTTTTCTTTTCTTTTCTTTTCTTTTCTTTTCTTTTCTTTTCTTTTCTTTTCTCTTTTCTTCTCTTCTTTTCTTTTCTTTTCTCTTTTCTTCTCTTCTCTTCTCTTCTCTTCTCTTCTCTTCTCTTCTCTTCTCTTCTCTTCTCTTCTCTTCTTTCATACAAATACTAGTTGCTGGAGAGAATCTCTGTCTCCTGGGCTACCTGACCATGGAGAGCGTAGTGAAGGAAGCCCTGGAGTTTGCTGCTGAAGATACAAGATTCAGCCTTGTGACCTTCCTGTGGCATATTGACAGGCCATTACCATGTTGTGATGGTTGCCTAGCAAGGTAGTGACACTTGTGCTGAGGCACAGTGACAGCTGTGTCACACCTGAGGGCTGGTGAGGCTGAAACTCGGCAGTATTTGTTTTGCAACAGTGCAAAGCTTGCATCAGTGTATCCCTAAGTCAATGAGAGCCGCTGTAGTGACAGGCTGACACCCTCTACGTGCTCACCTAACTCGTAGCACTGAGTGCCCTGCAGCGGCTCCCTGGCTTGGCGTTGCCAACACCCCTGTGAACAGGAATGACGGAGTCTCGCTGCGGTCACAGAGGCAAAGAGACTGAGTGGGAGCTATTTTTGCGCTGCTATGGAATGAACGAGACCATGGCATGTAAGAGTCCGTGGGCTGTGATGCAGAAACCTTCTTGTGGGTGGCAGGGTTAGAGGCAAATAACCAACACCACATCTGCTGCATGGCTGGAAAGCGTGTTGATGGTTAGACCTCAGAAAGCACCTGCCAGGGGAGATCCTCTTATTAGCAAGTGCTTCTAGTGGGGTTCCTATGGATGTCATCTTTTAGCCTGATGGTACTGAGCTCATTTATCAGGATAATTTAATTTCTGCCATATTTGCATATCACATAAACAATAGGGAGGAGGACAACAACAGCAAGGTCAGCTCAAACTGCACAGATGGATCTCTTAAATACATTTGAACAACAAAATGCCGTGGCTACTTTATTATAGCAAAGTGTGTATTGGGATGTGTCAGGGAGATTGGAGACAGTATCTTATCTCACAGTGCCTCTATAGAGGATATGGGAATCCAAATAAATAGTCTCCAGGCTAAAAACCTCAACACATTAGGGAAGATGTTACTGTGAGATGTATGAGGGGAATAGCAAGTGGGAGAACATTTTTATTTTTTCAGTCCCACTAAATTCTGTGTCCAAGCTGAGCAGCAGAAGTATAATGGGGCACCCTCTAAACTCTTGAGCCCCTGAGAGCTCATATCAGTGACCAGGTTAGTGTATTCCTCAGTTGGCACAAATCTGTAGGATTCCTGACCCTGGAAATGAGGTACCCAGGTGAGAGACAGGAGGACTTGTGCCTTGTACTATGCTCCTGAGAGGAAGGAAAGCTGGGAAGGGCCTGGAGTACAGGCCTGGCTTTTAAGATCATGCTGGAATACTGTCTTCTGTTTCCCTGTATGAAGTTCTCAAAGGATGCTAAAAACTGGAAAGGACTCAAAATGTAGTTTATGTAAAAGAAAGTTAGGAATTGACTTAATCAAAGTCCACAAATATTTCACTTGAGAGATAGATTTCTAATAGTAAACAATGCTGGCAGAAAAGGTCTTGTTGAAATCTAGGTTACACCTACACTGGTAAATAAAGCGATCCAGGGTTAGTTCTCTGAACCTGAGGGCAAGTGGCACAGCATTCATCTGAATAAAACTTCTTCTCCCCCAAAGAAGGTAGCCTTGCCCAAACAATGTTAGGAACGATGCCCTGATCCATGTTGTCAGAGCCAGCCCTGCTGTTAGGAGAGTACCCTCCTGTTGTTCAGAGAACACTGGCTGCCACAAGCCAAAACTTGCCTCGAAGCATGCTAACAACACGGAAAATTGCGTGTCAGGGCTTGTGCATGCCTTGAACTGCTCAGCTTGCTAATAGAGAAGTCATCTCACTGGCTGGCGGTGAAGACCATCTAGAAATAGGGTGTGCACTCCGAACTGTGAGGTTGGTTAGCTAGTGGGACAGTTGAGGGACAGTAAATTCCTTGTCATTTGAAGTTTTTCAGTCTAGCTTGGATGTCACGCTAAAAAGACAGAGATTTAAGAGAAACCATGGCCACGATGTGGGCAGGAGAGAGCCCAAAGGTGAATGCTCTGCACTGGGTCAGAGCAGATATCTGCCTTGTCCAGCAGAGGCACCTGTGTCCCTGAAGGGTGTGACCGCTACAGGGAAAGCCTCTGTGAGAACCTCCAAATGACTGTAGAGAGAATCATTCTTCATCATCGCTGCTAGGAGCCCTAAGCTCTGTGGAAAGCACTCGATTAAATCTCTGCCTCTGGGATAGGAGATTGGAGTGGCACTCCCTGCGTTCCCTGCTGCTCTCTTCTGTGGGAAGTCTTAGCGCCTACACGTAACCTAGTAGCTGAGAGAGGCTCTGGGCTCAGAAGAAGAGTGAGAAGCTTTTTGGGGGTGGACATAGGCATCCCAAACCATGGCTATTTTCCAAGCAGTGGTGGAATAAGCTGTCTAAGATCCTGCAGGCATCAGGTCACCTTCCCTGCCGGTACATTTTGGTTATGGGCTAGTGAGCCAGGTGTCTGAGTCAGGACACCAGTGAACGCCTGGGAAGGTGGAGAAGGAACAGTACAGCAATCTTCCCATTAGGAAAGACAGTAAACAAAGCCAGATTGGATGTATGGCTCCTCTGACACCCCTGCCTACGCTTTCCTGGATACATCCCCAAGGCAGCAATTGGTGCTGTCTGGGACAACCTGTACCTTACCAGATTTGATCTGCGACCCACAGGTTTTTTCTTTAGCAACAACAAAAAGACATCAGTAGCTCTTCTGTTCTAGAGGATCTCAAAGCTTCTTGAGGACCTCAGAAGAGCTTTTGAAACAAGTCTCTAGCTCTTCAGTGCAGAGTTTAAGCTAGCTGTAAAAATGGCGATGAAGGTCTGTGGGGAAGTTCACCATAGATTTTAATTTTCATTTAAGAATTAAAAGATGTGTTTTAATCTATGAAGAGAGGGGAACAGCAGATCTGCTCCAACAAAGCCATGAAGCACACATTTAAGGTCTGTAACAGACTGTGGGTGGAAAGAAACACCAGCAAACTCAAGAATGGTTTCATTTGGAATCTTAGCAATATTGTACTTCGCATGTCACTTTTGTACCAAACCTGGAGCACGCTGATTGCAGAGGGAGGTGTTTTCCTGGTCTGCTATGTTAGCCCTAACCAAGAGGTGTTCCAAGGCTGGAATAATTAATGTGGTACAGTAGGATAGACTGAATTTGCCTAGGGCTGATTGGGAATTGCTTAATAAGTTTAGACTTCAGGTGTCCCTTAGCAGAGCCCAAGGGCATCCTTAGGATTGCAACACAGACAGATTTACCAGAAGTAGTAAAGGGTCTAGCACAGGCCAGTGACCTGCTTTGAAAGGGGAGTGGCTGACCTGTGACTGCATCCAGTCATGAACTGAAATGCTAGGGATGTTGAAAGTCAGGATTGCAGTGCATTGGTAAAGCTGTGTGTGAGGCTTCATGACTGATGGAAGTAATTGAGGATATTTATTTTCCAGCACTGGACTGGAGTGAATGACCAGCTCTTCAATCCCTGTTTTAATCCAACCCTCTGAAAGCTGTGTTCAAACCAAAGCAAAACAGAAAATTCTTGTTTTAAAGAGGAGAGTGGGAGAGAAGCCCCTAATCAAAATGTTCTGATAATTGAAAAATCTGTTGGTGAAAACTAATATTGGAGAGTCACGCAGAGAGCAGGAGCTGAGCCTTCCCACTTCTTACCCAGAGCTGAAGACTGACCATGAGTGACGGCAGCATGTGTAGGCAACGTCACTGCTCTCTCAAAGCCACCCTCTTTACCACTGGCCTATCCCCTAAATCCTCAGCCATGGTCTCCTCAGTGTATCTCACCCATGTCTCAGCCTGGGAGGAGCAGTCCCTCCGAGCTGTGTTCCCTCCTTTTCTCTCCAGCCAGTCTCCAGCCAGTTTCACAGCCTCTTCCAGGCTGAAGGCTTCTTTTTTTTCTCCTTTGTGTCATCCAGGAAACCCACCCACTGCCCTTGCTCCAGCCTCATATTCTGCCTCACTCAGAGGTTCTGTAACTCGTGTGAAGGAATTTCAAGCAATGCAAACTGTGGTGATTTTTTTTTAAACCATGGAAATTAGAGATTGGAAAATCTTGCTAGCTCATCCAGTCCATTATTTTACATTCTAGCCTATCCCAATTCCTGCAAGATTCTTGCCTGCAATACATTTTCCAGTGCATTATCCAGCCTGCATCCTTTGCTTCCCATGAGAAACTGTACCACAGAGGACTACTTTTCACTGTTTGGAAGAGGTTTCTGAAGTTTTCTTTCCATTCTGCCTGACCTAATTTCTTTAAGTTCTGCCTGTGGTAACATGCTAGATGGGTTCTTCTGCCTTCATGCTTACCTTGTTCAGGTGATGGCAAATAATTCTTGTTCAGTCAAGCTGTTTAGCCACAATGCTTAGTACTTAGTTGTGAAGCTCAGCAATAATGGTCCTTGGCTACCTGGGAAAGACTAACGTTGAGATTAGCATGTTAATGGGTACACAGAACACAGCAGACACTGCTGGTGGTGTTGCCTCTATTATAACAGTCACTTGACACACTCCATCACAAGGTCTGGCTTTGGTTGCTTTTGCCATTGCCAAACTTGAAACCAACATTATCTAGCTCATGTCTGCTGCAGTAGTTTTATAGGGTTCTTTTTGGTTTTGTTTTTAATTTCAGTCAAGACCACTTAGCTATTTCCTGAGAACAAGGCTGGCAGGGGAATATTCTGCTTTATCCACATTTTAAAAAAATCCTGATGACTTTTTCTCTAAAAAACCCAACAAACCACATTTTGAGCAATGGTTTGTATTAAAATAAATCACACTTTGCCTGTCAGAAACACATCTTTTGTCATCTATGACAAAGGCTGCCCCCCCAAGTTGGCTAAATAATGAGCTTTTGAGTTATTGCAGCTTGAGCCTGCTCAGAAAAATTATGGGGGCTAGGAAGGACAGTTGTTGATCTTTTTTTTTGACTGTGAGCCTGATGGAAGTAATAGCATGTGATTTAAGACCCAGGTTATAATGTATTTGCACAAAGGCCTCTGGCTGTGGCTGCAGGGTCACCTCATTCTGGCCTCCCTTGGGCCAGTATGCTGTCACTGCCCCTGGCCCCCTCCTGCCCACGGCTGGGTCACCCTCGGGAACTGATGTCCTTGCCCCGTGCATGGAACTGGGGTTGCCTGGGCATGCGGAAACCTGGCTACGAGGAAACAGGGAGGAGTGGAGAGAGGAGAGAGAAAAGGAAAAAAAAAACTCAACCAAAAGAAAGCCAACCCAAAAAAAAATACAGCAGAAGAGAGGTAGACGCCCAAATTCTCTGCTGGCTGTCTCCAAAATATTTTGTGTTTGTGTTTTCAACAACTGGGGCACTCCTTTCCCTCAGGACTTGTAGGGAAGCCTGGGTGCCCCGAAACTCCCCTGGCACGGCATACACGTGCTGCATCCACCCCATGTCCATGGCAGTGACACCATCTGCTCCCGGCACTGCCTGCTCCCACTGGGCTCCCAAGGCATGGGGCCAGGGCCCCAGGGTGGTGTCACCGCTGCCCTGTCCTGACCTGCCTCCTCCCTGGTGCACAGGCAGCTTCGGCGTGCTGCCCACCACAGCATGCAAGGCCGTGGAGATTAAACTCAACAGCAGGACTGTCTGTGAAGCCACAGCTCCACAATGCCATAAAGGAATGAAAAGGAATCCCAAATCCTCATCAAATCTGAGGAAAAAAGGAGATGCCTTCAATCCTGGATGATTACCAGGACATCCAGAAAGATGAAAGGTGCAATTGTAATATCTAGCATAATTGTTTGTAAAGCACCCACTGTAACAAAACCCCTCTGCTCAGCACTGTAAGGAAAGCTGGTCTCATTATTCTCTCTAGACAGCATATTATACTTGACTCCTCTGGTCTGTGCTTGCTACCACCTCTGCTCTGTCAGGGAACCCAGCCTGAGAAACTCACTTGTGCCTTCTGGCCACCAAGCTTGCTGCATCTCTTGCCATGCTGCCTCTTTATTCATTAATCCTTCCCCTCCCAGTTTTCTCTTCCCCTTTTTTTTCCTTGTCAAAGCAAAGAGTTTTTAATAGCTAAAGAACGAAAACACCTCCCACGCCTCGCCTCAAAAAAGCTAACTCTCTGTCTTACTCACTCTTTTAGATTTCCAAACCTTTCCTGCTAGCTTAGATGTTTCCTTTGAGGCACTGGTTCCTCAAACACTAGCATGTGAGTATAACTTTAGTAAACCATGCAGCTCCAATGGCCTTGAGAGGACAATCCGTATGAATAAATAAATCAGATGTGGAATGGACACATGGCATTTAGCAGAGATGGAAAAGTTTTCTGTTTTATATTGTGATTTGATTGGGAAAAAAAGATACTATGAGGGACTTTATTCCAGGATGGAGTAGTATCTCCCTTGCAAAAAGTTTTAACAGTAGGCTTGAAGTTCTTCAGGCTGCTAAGGTCATAGTGAATGCAGATGGATTGATTATATAATCTTTGGAGGTTTCCTCTAACTCTGCTTATTCTGATTCGCCATGGTGACATGGAGGAAAAGATAAATTGAAGCAAAGAGCAATTGCTTTGGCTTTCTCATTTCCATGAGTGAAATCAAAGTGCAGTGTGGTTTAACTGTATTGTTTCAATTTTTTTTTTTTTTTTTTTTTTTTGCTTCAAAATGTATTAAACATATCCTTGAGTCCAAGATCACCTGCATATGTGAAATACTCTTTGCACAGATTAATTTTAGATCCTCAAATTTTGTTATTACCAAAACAGAATGTCTCCTGCTGTCTTTGTGCTGATTCCAATATCAACAAGGATCCCCTGTGCTGTAGATTTGCATCTGTGGGAATGACTCCAAAGATCCAACCTTATAGTGTATGGAAACAAGAACTATTTTTGAACTATCAATCCAGCCATGGTAATGCAGAGTTTAGCACAGTTTACTCTGTTTCTCCACTTAGGTTTGTACCCTGCATTGTGCTCTGTAGTGCTGGAGTGAAATTCCTAGCAACACCCAATTAAAACAAGCACTGAATGTTTACTCCCCATCATTGCCACTGCTTTGACTGCAGTGTAAACGCACCACTAATGACTTGGCCGATGGGAGGGGAAAATTGTGTGTCAGAGCCAAGTACAGAACTAGGAATTTGGGCCACCAGCCAGCTGGTTAGATCACACTGTGTGCCTCTAATGAAACACATTGATTTGTGACTCTTACAATAACATTTTTAGGAAATCACTTCGCTAGGTGTTTGTTTGTGTGTTGGAGCAGCCCAGTGAGGTTGGAAAACTCAAGCAGACACTGCTACAGAGCAAGAGCAAAATTTTAAGAATGAGGTTAATTAATCATTGGAATAACTTTTCTAAGGACGTGATGGGTTCTCCATGATATTCTGCTGCACAGTCAATACCAGTTAGTTGTATAAAATATGTGGTATAGCTCCGGTAGGAGTTCTGTGTATCACTAGAAATGATTATCCAAAGTTCTTTGGGTTCTGTTATATCTGAGAGAAGACTGTGTTGTTGTAATGGTTCTTCTTGATGCTAAAAAACCCCATGAGCCTGTGGTAGTCCTTGAGTCTGGGTGTGTGTGATTCTGGGTAGTAACAGACTGAGATCTTGTAAGTGGTAGATTTAAAAGTAGCAACAATTTTCATAGAGGGGACTACCAAATTACAAAGACTCATTCTGCACAAGTGGACGCCCTGCCAATCCTGCCGCTGATATAATGTACTGTGATGATTTAGCGAGCTCAGAAAGAATTAAACCGTCAATAAAATGACAGACTTGGTGCATTTCAAAGCATCTGATCAGATCTCATGGAATTTCTTGGCTACTACATGTTCAGTCAGACAGAAAGACATGGGGGAGAGTCCATGAGCACGTTGTATTTCACTGGACGCCTCAGAAGAGCAGATGAGAATAGTGAGCAGTGGACAAGGTAAGCGTTTATCTACTTGGAGTTTTGTACAGAGCCTTTTCTAGTCTGGCACCTCTTTAATATCCTTATAGATCTATGTAAAAATTTGTGGTTTTCTTGTCTGTTTAAAGTTTATGGTTAGCTAAATTTCATAAATAACATTTTTTTTCTGTGTGCTCAGGTGAACACATCCTAGAGTTTAAGTACTCTGTGAAAAGCAACCTCCTAGACTTACATATGATATATATGATATATAGTCATGTATTTCCTATCTAGAAATTGAGACACCTAGAATCTCTAGTGAGTCCTCAAAGTCTTTGTTGCTGCATCTGATTATTTTCCTTTTCATGTCTGCTTTCTGTGTGGTTTTTGAGTGGCTGATAACCACAGAGATTAGGAAAAAAAAATCCAGCCAACTAAGACTTGTTCTGAGAAAAAAAAAGTAGAAGGAAAATAAAAAGTAATAAGGTCCAAACGGACCGACTTGTTTGTCCATCTTTAAGATGCATTTACTTAGTCCAGTTCAATCTTTATTTCTGTTCTGCCACAGTCTTAATGTCTAGCAGTGTAAGCTGATCATCTTTGAAAACAGAATTCACTTTTAAATGTGCTTAGACTAGAAAAAATATGCCTGGTGAGGTCATTTTCAGAGCAAGAGTTAATGCATCATGCAAACAGCTAAATAAAGGTTACAATCTGAGTGGAATTATTCAGAGCTCAGGGAGAAATCTGGCATTTGCAGTCTGTCACTGGGTTTGAGAAGTCTGGCTCTCTCCATGTCACTGTCACTCGGGAGACATCCTGCTTTCCGTGTGGCAGTAAGGGAGGGGTCTGCGGCTCTGAATGATCTTCCTGTAAAAACAGCAAAAACAGGAGCGGTGGGAAGTGTCATGTGCGAGGAATGTATGGAATGAGGGGTGAGTATGAGCCCGTCTTTGTCCAGTTTCCACAGAGCGACTCTATGGGTGTAAATAGCCACCCTTCCTCCTCTCCTTTCCTCTTCAGGTCAGCCGAAGTGCCGATGTCAGGACAGCAAATGATCCCTGGTATCCCTGGAGGATCGCTGCATGGGGGGCTGCGAGGAGTCGTGTGCCTCTTGAGACCCGCCAGTTAAATATTGCAACTTTTGGGCCCTATCTGGCAAGGTCTCCTTGACTTTCTTTTCCACCAGCATCCCTGGGAGCTGAGAGTGTCACTTTGGGGCAGGATACACCCAAACCAGGGTGTAGATAGAGGCTGGATAAAAACGCATCACTTGTCAACGCCCAGGCTTTTTTAGACTTGGCAATCTCCATAGCGGTGCTGTGCAAAGATTTTGGGGGTTTTTGCATTTTGTTTCCTTGTTTTGTTTCTGTAAGTCAAGCACTTGGCTGATTGCACAGGAAATCAACTGCTGTGGGCATTCACTTCAATGGGCGAATTTTAAACGAGTCACCAGGGACTGGCTGCTGCTGAGTTCAAAGAGAAAGAGACATCCAAAAACTCTAGCCAAGCCAAATTATGGTGGGAAATATCAGATACAAAGAGGACAAAACTGGAGGCACAGTAGGGTGAAAGACAGATACAGCTTGATTTTCCTGCCTGCAATAGGTCAGATTGAGGTGAGGTTAAAATAGAGATTCAAAAAACAACAATCAACCAACCAAAATCCAAACCAAAACCAGATAAAATCCCCATAATTTTGCTAAGGGAAGTTTGTTGAACATCAGGAAACATGCTCTGGTGTTGGTGTTCTATGAGTTGTGAGCAATAATCTGGGGAAATTTAATGTGGTACGTGACAAAATATTGTAAAAAGTGTTAGAAAGAATAGTTTCATGCAGGGTAGAAGGTGAGCAAAAGCCAAGCTCCTGCAATCATTCCTCTTTTTTGCTTTTCCCAGTGATTTTGAGTGTTTCCAGGCTCAGATAACTCCAAGAGACGGATCCATACCCCACTTCAGAGTCCAGGTAAAGAGTTTGTGTGCATAAAAATGTTAAAAAAAAAAGGGGGG
>VWZT01010358.1:22871-127825 GCA_013397055.1 Pachycephala philippinensis | reverse complement strand
TTCAAGGGAAGGAATAGAAGTCTAAACTTGGGTGTTGCTTCTCCCCAGCATACACGTGAGCAGCAGAGACTACCAAAAAAGAAGACTAGAGAAAGATTGCCATCTTCTGGAAGGATAAATATCTGCCATTATTCAGAATACTAAACCTGCTATATTTTTTAAACCATAGCATATTTCTGATAAATTTATTTCCCAATATGCATTCTTATCCATATAAAACTAATTCAGGCTAGTGTCATCGATATATATGCCATGAAGCCAGCTTTAGAAACTGACATAGAATCTTGGGTTTTAATTATACTCTCATCAAGCTTAAAATTAGGAGGGTGTTAAGGATTATCAGTAGTGATGGACTGTATCTTTTCTTGAGCCTGTAAACCAGGCTTTTATTTTTTTTTTAACTGAGCATTTAGAAGTCAAATTTAAGGTGTCCAGATGTGAACAGACTGAAAAAAAGAAAGAAAGAAAAAAATCACTCTCCTTTTAAACAGCATCAGCTGTTGTTCTACCTACTTCAGTAAATTAAGTACATCTGTTTCAAACAGAACCTTTTTATTAATCAAAAACCTGCAGGCAGTCTGTGGGGCACAGGGACATTTAGCATTGTTTTCAGTTAGTCCGTCTTAGAAATGCTTATCTATATTAGAGGAGTTTATGCAGCGACTGGGATTAAAATACCCACAGAGCTACTGCCCATTCTGCTCAGGGCAGGAAGGGTCAGGAGCCCGGGATAGCACAGCCCACGTACTGGACTGTGAACTTCTCCATCTGCTGCCCGTGCTGTGAGGGGCTGTCACAGGCTGTGCTGTCACCCAGAGCTATTCCTGCGCCTGCCCCCAGCCTCTGGGCTCTGGTGTTGGATATGAGGGATGAGAATGGATGGACCCCTGGTTTCCTCTGTCTTGGCAGAGCAGCACGGAGGGAATCTGCCTTGTTCCCTCCCAGCGGTGGTGCGAGCTTCACCTGCTTGGCACTGGGCAAAGTCCTTGTGGGCAAGACAGGATGTGTGCCCTTGGGATGCTCCCCTCCCTTGCAGTTTGATTCAGTGCAGCTCTGCTCCATGGCCTCTAGTGCATTCTCATGAGAGGTGATGTCATTCTTACTTTTTATGATTTTGATACCACATTTTGGGAGCATTTAGGCTTCCAGGACAAGAGCTCAGAGAGGACTTTGTGTGAATATGAATCTCTGTCTCTTTTCACTAGGTTCCCAAATTCATCCAGTATGAACTTCCTGGGAGCTGGGATTCCCAGTGAACTTCACATTTTGGTAAAAGCTGCCACTACAAGTGACGCTGACAGTCTACCTCATTCTCCCATGCTCTGAGTATTGGCTTGACTTGCCGATGTTTCACATACCTCCTTTGTGGTGGTGATGCCATGGCATCAGTCTGCCACTCAGCAGCTCTTCTACTAAGGGGCTCCTTTTGGCATCAAAATTTCCAGTGCCCATGGGGAGAGCTGTATTGGTATCTCTTCAGGGACTGAAATCCTCAGTCCTCAGAGCAGATGCAGTTGCATAAACTTTCCTCTCCCCATTTTTTTTATTCTGCCCTTTCTGCAACTATCAGGTGTGGCCAGGAAGATATGCTAGGGCTGGGATGCTTTTGGTCTTTGCCATTCTGCTGAGACAGTGCACAGGACAAGGGGTGACCTGATGTCCAGGGTGCTGGCACTTCCCAAGCTAAGGTCACTCCTCCCCTATAGCATTGGCCAGAGCTGCCAGCTTGCTCCATACAAGCTCCCAAACAGCTTCCACATGGGGATGGCTGGAATCTTTCAGTGTTTTAAAGAAACTTTCTACTCAGTCAATACAGGTCACTCTTCTGTACTTAATCCCAACCCGCAGCACCAATCACTTCCCATATAATCTCCCAGAACAGCTGTGCTGTGATTGCATTGTGGATTACAAAATGACCATTTTCTACAAAACAGCTGCTGATCAGAAGGATAGCATTTAATAATCAGTGGGGAGGCGAAGGAGGAGGGGACCAGACAAAGGAGGAAGGGGTTTTGCAGCAGTTGGGTTCCTTGGAGGATATAGAGATGAGCAAAACAGCAGACAAAGCGTGAATCCCAGTTCTGTGCTCTTCATCCAAATTAACAGGACTTCAAAGACTTGCTGCTAAGGTAAATTTAACTACCTTTTCTGTTGGGGCTATCTAGATATTATGGTTGATTATTATCAGTGAGTGCTTGGCTTTTGTGGAGGGAAGCTTTTCTAACAATGTTTTCAGGAAGTAGTTCAGATTTGCTTCTCATTCCATATGTCTTCTGCATCCTTGATCCACTTCCTACTTCTGACTCATTTGTTTCTTGTATTTTTTATGTCTTTTCCTTAACACGCTTCCTGAAATTATACAGCCTTTCAGCTACTGTCATAAATCAACTGGAGAGAATATTTTTCCCACTATTGAAGATTTAAATTAGAAAGATGATTTTTGTCAATATTGTGAGTGGATTTTTTTTTTGTTAAATAAAAGCATTAGCAACCCAAAACCTGATGACAGAAAATCTTATAATCAAGTATTGATGAAAAACTGAAAAACTTTGTGTGCTGGAGGTTTCAATTTTCAGGTGAAAAATTATCTTTTTGAGGAGAGCAATTTCATCTGTAATTTCCTTTTCAGTCATAAGCCAAATTTTCCACCAAAAAATCTTCAGTAAGAAGTTTGGCACTAGCCTTAGCCAGAAACTGTTCCTACTAGGTGTCTACTCTGTAAAAATGGTGATATTCAACATACATTCAAATCATGAAAGTCATTAGTTATGGCATCACTAAGATGTTACCATCTCCAGGGTGCAGAAAGAAATGTCCTGGTGAAGAGACGAAAGCCAGAGCATGAAACAATACAGGAAAATTTCAGGAGCTGAGTATTCTCTTGCTTTCAATGAGGGTGTTCGGGGTCAGGCACTGCTTTCTCAGTGTGATGAGATGCTAATAAGGTCCTGCTTTTCAAGAGGAGCTTCAGCACCATCTTTGTTGACCATGTTTCCAAGGTTGCTAGTTAGCAGAAAAAATGATTCTAAACTGCACCACTTTTAGCTGTGGTGCAGTCACAAACAATGCAAAGCTCGGTCTCGTATTGTTTATTTATAGTGGTGTCCACAGAATGCTGGGTCTTTCTCACACGTTCAACGTTGGGTGAGTCAGCCAAAGTTAAGTGAAGAGGACCAGCAGCGGGCAAAGTCTGTACAAACTGAATCTATTCATGGGTAAATAGATTTTCAAAGTCATAAATAGGAAAGGGTGGGAGTATCTGGATGAAGTTGTGCCAAACATAGGGAGTGCCATGTGGGAAGAGACATGCGTTGATTACATGAAAGTTGATGTGTGGGTAGATGACATCTAATCAATCTATGGAGTGATACTTTGGGGTTCTCAGGAGTCAGTGCAGGGTTTTGCAGGAACCCTAAAGTCTTCATCTTCCCTCTGAGTGAGAAAGTCCACAGGACCCTGGTTCACAAACTGCTTTCTGAATTACTTTTAATAATGAGATGAAACCCGTAAGAATGTTTGTGGCAATGTTCACTCTTACAGGAAAAAAAAAAACCTTTGGCACTTTTTGTGAAAGCAGAGATGCTGTCATCCCACCACCCTACCAAATTTCTGATATGCAGATGACAGCTCAGGTGGAAGGTGCTGCTCTGGGGCTTGTACTCAAGATGCCAGGTCTGGATAGCTGGGTGTCTTCTCTGAGAAGGTCACTGCTTTCATGTGTGACCTTCAGCGATATGGGAACATTTTCCTGCCTTTTCCCACTGAGAAATCACTATACTCTCTACCTCCCTACGTACAGTGATGAACTGCTTGAAAAAGTGTTTTGGGACACTTGGTAGCAAGATTTCTCATTTAGTTGGAGAGAGCATTCGTTGTATTTCTTGTAAAGGCAACACATGGTATTCGGGGAAGTTGGTTAACAGTTTCTCCCCGTCATCTCTGAGATGGATGAACGTGATGTTCCTTTCATTTTGCTCAGACATCTCAATGCACCCAGCCCTGCTATGTCTGCTGGGTCACCCTCTCTTCCCCAGTACAGATATTCAGCATACTTTGAAATGGTTGAAGCTGACCTATTGGTCCACTGCCCTGGCTTTCAGAAATGGTTCTTCCATGCTGGGTGAGCTGTTGGGATCTTGTGAGGAGAGCAGAGTGCTCATAACCCTTCCCCACAGATGCATGCTGGGAAAAGGTGGGATCCATAAGCCTAGATGGGACAAGTGGTGTGACGGTTCCTCCTGTTCGTGTGTTGTAGATGGAGCTGCTGAAGGGACTGCCAGTGCGCCGTACTTTCCTGGCTGTCATCCTGAACCTGCTGGCTCTCACCCTCTCCACCACTGCCTTGCTGGGCAGCTACTGGTGCACCGGGACCCAGAAAGTACCCAAGCCTTTGTGCGGGAAGAGCAAAGCCTCCCAGTGCGTGGGTGTCCCCATGCCATCTGATGAAGATGCTAGCAATGTTTCGTCTGAGGATGTAGTGCACTACAGCTGGGAGACTGGAGATGACCGCTTTGCCTTCAGATACTTCCACACAGGGATGTGGCTTTCCTGTGAAGAGAGCATGGAAGGGCCAGGTAGCGTGTTGCTCAGGCAGCCACAACTTATTGCCTTGTATTTACTCCACAGAAGTTTGAAACTGAAAGGTGGGAGGCTGACAATACTTGGGAGAAAAGTCTTCTTCCTTTTCCTAGATGGTATCAGCCCTGTGCACTGGCGTTGTCAGTGTATTTCTGTCCTTCGCTGGAATGTTCACAGAGCAGGGAAACGGAGAATGGTTGTCTCCAGTGCACCCTGAGGCCTGGAATAGGGGCTGTGAAGTGCAGGTGATGGTGGTGACGGCAATGACTTTGTGATGGCACTGTTCATCCTGATGGGAAACTGGCATAAGCCTCCTTTCCCTTTCCCCATATCTCCATTCCTACACACAGCTTACTTCATGCTCTTCAGGGTAAATTTGTGCATGTCCTCTCAGAAATTTAAGTACAGTGATTTTATGCAGATTTAATTTTTAGCTATCACTGTGAGGACTACAATAGTTGGTGTTCTCCTTAAATCACCAAACTGAGTGGTTTTGTGTTATTAAACAGAGACTGGGCTTTTCTTAAAAAAATAAATAAAACAGAGAAATAGAATTACTACGTTATAGATAGAGAGAAATCCTGGAGGATCTGAACCCAAAGGAACTAAAGCTAGGAGGCAAATTGACCTGACGATTAGAGATGCAATATTGTAATTGTTTTTAGTTTTTGTGATATTGTGACAGGTTTCATTTGTGGTTTTTGACCATGTGGGACTGGCACTGTAAATCCTGGAGTGCTGGGGACTGGTTGTGCAACCTGTACTAGAACCCTTTGGTGCTTCCCTTCACCCTTGACTTGTTCCTGCCCAGACCTGCTCAAGTCCTTCTGCTGGAACCTGTGCCACACCAGCACAGGTGGGTGCTCTGCAGTGCTCAGATGCCCTTTACTGCCTGGCACACACATCAAGGATCAGAACTAATCCAGAAGGTGGCCAACAGAGATATTTTTTATCTAGAGTGATGATAGTCACTTTCATCAGACCCATTCTCCTGAGCCCACCACCCTCCCTTCAGCTCTGCCCAAGTACAAATGTCTCACCTTCTTTAACCAAGCCATCCTTCCAGTATAGTATTTTCCATCTCTGTTGCTGTCAGAGTTTGAAAATAAATAACTGGTGAAGAAAAGCAGACAGAAGGAGGGGTTGGAGCAGGAGGGAATGTGCCTGAAACTCTCATGTCCTAACAAGTGGGCTGCTTTTTGTTATGAGCATTTCCAGATGGGCTGTGGAAGGAGGTGTGTTTATTTAGAACTGGTTTGCTTTGGGTTGTGTTTCCATGATGCTTGTGGGAATGCTTGCCTCTAAAAGACTTTCTCTAAAAGACTTATCTGGCCACTGGGCAGTCCTGGAATAACCCCAGTGCCTGAAGGAACGCAGAAAGTATGTAACATCTGGATCGCAGCAGAACATGGGATAGAGCACGGGGTAGAAGCACAGTCAGTCTCAGTCTCCTGCTTCCTGTAAATCAAGCTCAACCCACCCACCACTCTGCATCTTTGAAGCAAGTGCATAGACAATAAAAACAACAAAAAAAGGACTACTCTGAACAAAGGGAGTTTGAGTCGAGCGGGAGAAAGGATTTCATTATTCAGGCTAATCTCAGGATCAGTTTAGATGAGCCATTACTGAATATCCTCATTAAAGTTCTAGGTGAAGTAGCAAATTGCAAGTTAATGAGAACTGCAGATGGCACTAAACTGGGTAGCATCCTGAGAGCTGTGGATGACAGAAGTAACACAGGAGATTTGCAAAGATTAGAACTGGGGATAGAAATTAAGAAAATGAGATTCTTACATGAAGCGGAAATGTCTGAGAGAAAATACTGTGCCAAGTGGAGGAGAGGACCCTCAAATGCAGTAATGCAGTGTGCAGGGACAGAGACTTACAGATAATAGTGATGGACCCTCAGCTGAGACAGTAGTTTGCACCCGGCCAGCAGAAAAAGCCAAAGCAAATATTAACACAATTTGTTGAAATAGCATGCCTAAAATGTGAGGACCAGGGATGATATTTCTCTATGAGTCTCTGCCACAGAAGGGGGAGTCGCATCTCTGTCATAAAGTATTTCATTTGAGAAGTTCTTTTTTTGCTTTCTTTTTTGAGAAGCAGTGCTAGAAATGCTCTTCTGAGATTACGGTGTGTGGGAATTCAGCAGAAGTGGTGGATCTGCAGTCTGTTGCAAGCTACACCCTTAATAGACCTGATCATCAGTAATGTTGTGAATGAGTAGCAACAGATTTTTATATCCAGCAGAGGCTAGTAAGATTTATGAATTGCTGAAGCTTTTTTTCTGAAAAGGCCATTTCTAGTTTTGCAGGCAAATGTTGCCTTCCTGTCCTTTGCCTCAGTGAACGTCTTGAAAGATAGTCAGAAGAAGACCAGAGGTGAGAAGGTCTGATGGGTAGATTCAGGGATGACTGGATGTATGCACCGAAAAGAGTGAGATGAAGAGATTTCCTTTTCCCTTATGTTCCCTGCATTGTTTTGTTAACGAAAAGCTTTGATTTTGTGTTTCAGAAGAGAAATGCCGCAGCTTTATTGAGCTTTCACCACCAGCAGAGAGAGGTAAGAGCAAATCCCTGTATCTCGCTGTAGCTACCCAGTGCACCTCCTTGGGACAGGGGACCTGCAAAATTTTGCCTGTGTGGGGACAGCAGGGTGGGTCCTCAAAGGGCCAGGTATGAAATCCTGTCCTCTTGGTTGCTAAAAGAGCAAAGATTTCCTCCCAGATGTTCACATAAACCACTGCCATTTGTGAAGTCAGTGCTAGAAACCTTGGATTCCCTCCAATATGAAGTGTGATTTGTCTCATGTAGTAAGTTGCCTGATCTGGAGCTGTCATCTTGCTGTTGTAAAGGGGAAGAGGATGGATGCTGCCTCAGGGCAGTTCCTCACACACAGGCTACATATTAACTTAGTGCTTCAGTTTTGGGGTCTAATATGATGAATCTGGAAGCTGAATCACCTCTTTGTGGTAAGTAAACAGGACATCTGAATGTTATGTTTTCAAGGTAAAGTCCCTGCCTCATTAAATACATTTGGGTAGAAGAGATCACCCCTCCTGTCATTGTCACGTTTCAAATCACCACGGGGGTAGCCTCGGTATTCTTTGATATATGTGTACATATGCTATGGAGATTTTGCTTAATGAAGGCTTTTCAATTGGTGTGGGCTTGCTAACTATTCCCTGAGATGGAGGCTGGAGGCAACTTGTTTCAGAAGATGTTCATATGTCACAGGAAACGCCTGGGGTGCAGAGCCTGCATCAGCATTCAAACCCTGACAGCAAGGGCATAGTAAATGCCAGGGATTTGCAAGCATCCTTTTCACCCCTTCCTGCACATAGTATCATCTTAAGATGACCAGTGCACATGAGCTAGGTGTGTGCAGAGCAGCTCCACAATACATGGGCAACATTACAAGACCAAATTACACATCACCAGTTGGAAGCCTGGACTCACAAAGAAAATGATGCAGAGGTCTCTTTGTATGTGTGGTGCCTGCAACCTCTAGAATACTTTTGACCGTCTGACCTTTAATGAAATATTCTCCTTGATGGTGCTGCAGCAAGCAAGCCAGCTCCTTTAAACAGTGAATGCAGCTCATCTATTTCTGCTAAAGAGCTCGGTGAGTCTATGGCACCAATGATGTTGGGTATTCAAGTCAGTGCCACATTAATGAGGGTTTTCTTCACACTCCTTTTCCCCAGCTGAATGTCTCCTCTACAGCCATTAATAGTTGCTAACAGTAGTGTTCACAGTGCTGCTTCATTTGTCAGATTAATGTTTCTTCCTCAGTGAACCTCGTGCTTTTCCACAGCCCAGCATTACAGAGTACTTTTCTTCATTCTCCTCCAAATCCTACTGCACAGCTGTAGAACTCAGCTCAGCTGTGGTATCACTTAAATCCCACTCAAAATCCCAGCATGAAAGTACCTGTACTCTGTTCAAGAAGCAGGGTGAGTGGTCAATGTTACTGCCCTGGCTGGATATAAACCCCAAGGAATGTACTTTCATTTTAATTGGGGTTTCAGTGAGAAATACAGGCTTGCAAGGGGCTTCCTGAATTCCAGAGGCCACGTCCCAGACAGTCATGGATGCACCATATAGTTCTTAACTAGTTGAGTGCCAGGTTAAAAGTTGTTTGCTTTCATTGTTGTGATTAGAGCTCAGATGTGTTTGTGGCCAATCTATGACCATTAGGTTTTATGCTAATAGGCAACAGCTTCCCCTGTCTTTTTCCCTTTGCATTTCTCCTTGCTGTTTATGAATAATGCTGGCTTGTTTACAGACGGCATTTTAGTTCCTCTCAGCTCTGCCATGCTAGAGGAGCCAAGCCATCCTCTGTGAAAGGCACTCTGTCCCCTACAGCATCCATTGATCCCTTGCTCACAGGCTAGGGAGATTGCTTTTGGGTGTTTGCTATTTTCCTTCATTCCCTTCTATCCAAAGGACATACTTTCAGGATTGGGTTGAGAGATGGGTGTACTCTCCCCTGAACATGGTTTCATCCTGTATTCCTGGCAGGAATCCTGTGGCTGTCACTGGGATCAGAGATGCTGTACATCAGCTTGCTGCTCATCAGCTTCATCCTCCTGATGCTGGAAATTCTTCATACTGGCAATCCCGTCTGTGGGATGAAGCTCAATGCCTTTGCTGCTGTCTTCTCAGTGCTGTCAGGTGAGTGTATTACTGTAGTCTTGGAATCTCAGCACTGGAGAGCCTGCTTTTCCACTCAAGGCTGAAGTATGCTGCTCTGGCTCCTGCTGTAATTTTTTTGCTTTCCTTTGTGCCCAGGTCTCCTTGGGATGGTGGCACACATGATGTACACTCAAGTCTTCCAGGCAACGGTTAATCTGGGACCAGAGGACTGGAGACCACACACATGGGACTATGGCTGGGCATTCTAGTACGTGAGCTCTGAAGCCATCTTCACCTCCCCAGCCTTTAGAGCTTCAGCCATGCCACCCGCTTCCTCCTCCTTTCTTGACCTTCTATGTATTCCAAAGACAGGTGTACCATGGTTCTCCTACTACTAATCTCCTGTCTTTGCCTCACCCCATTTTAATAAATAGTGGTTGAGCTACTTAAATGAATAGCTGCCAAAGGACTGGCAAAACAACGGGGTCACACCTAAACAATTGCCTTCAGCCCTGCTGACTAATCAGGCTTGCCCCTCTGCTGGTTTGCCCTGTTTGGTCTCAGCTCTTCCCTGTGTGTAGAGGCCAGTGTCACACTTATGATGATCTCAAATACACCTTGTTTTTCTGCAATTTTAATAAGTTGCATGCTGGTTTGGCAACTTCACTAACCAGTGTTAGGCCAAAGGGCCTATTCCTGCAAACACCAAGCCTAGACATGTGCCTAAAGATGTGGGCACAGCTCAGCCCCCAACCAGCAGTCACACCATCTTCTCCAGAGCTGGCCCAGCCATATAATGGCAGCTGCACTGGAGGCCAAGGTCATCTCAAGATGGTACTAGGTGCAGGAAGGAGAGACAGCAGGCGATAGACCAGTGTCACCTGTGAGCCAGGAAGAGGAGCTGCGCAAAGCAAGTGGCTCAGTGTGCCTTTCTCTAAAGGATAAAGCAGCCAAGCATAGCTGATGTGACACACCTGACTTGAAAAACAGTTGGGTGAGCCTTGCAGGTGCCCATGGCAAGTGCGGGTTCAGTTTGCAATGCTGATGTATTGATGCTGAATGTATTGCAATGCTGAAATGTATTGATGATGACCACATTGATTCTTAAACACTCCAGTGCCGTGTGCCACCCATGGACATGAAATGCCAGGATGGCAATTTGGTTACGCTCAGGTAGACAAGCCTCATGTGCAGTATGACACTGAGCAGCCCTGCAATACAGAACTTGCTTCCAAGCTGTGCTTCTGCTCTGACCAGTTACAGACGTTTCTGCTGCCCTTTTCCCTGTATCACTCCCTTCCCTATGATGGGGTGACCAATATTTATCCCACTGATCTAAGAAGGGTCTTGTGGTAGGATAACGCCTAAGAACTGTAATGCTATGAGCCTTGGTCATTCTAGTTCATGTCTCTGCCCAGTAGATTCTGCCTAGCAAATCAGGGACGACTGGGGTGTGTCATGGTGTTCCTTACCCTACATGGCTTTTCACAGCACGTGCTTCTTCTGTGTGTCTCTGGTAGCATGGCCTGGGCCTCCTTTACCTGCTGCATGGCCTCTGCTGTCACCACTCTCAATACCTACACCAAGACAATACTGGAGTTCAAAAGGAACCACATCAAAGGATACGATGGGAGCCTCAAGGATCACCCTCAGCACCACCAGTGCTTCATCCAGCAAATAAGCAGCTACTATGAGCCCAAAGGCAAGGTCTTCCACTCAGTCTCCGAGGGAGTCGACTTCTACACTGATCTGCAGCAGAAAATACTACAGCGGGAACCAGAGCTGGACCTGGATGAAGTCTTGGCCCAGACAATCGGGGAGGATCGCTGTTAGGGATGAGTGTACAGGAACAGAGCAGTGGGGTTTGGGAGGCACAAGAGCTCTGAACCAAGCACTGGCACCACTTTTAGCAGGTTTTGGGGAGCTCTTCCTTTCTCTACAGGGAGTGAGGAGGCAGGCACTGGGTCAGGGCAACTACAGTAGCAGTTTGGGGGTCCTCCCTGGTCACACACAGCGTGATGGGTGCCCTCATCTGACAAGGGTGAAACTGGAGGGACATGTTGGTGCCAGCTGTCTCCAAGCACTTTCAGAGTTGAGGCAGATGTCCTAATCCCAGTATTGCACTTGGGAATAGATAGTCAGTACCATCCAGATGGCAAATTGCACTGCTGGGTGGTGTCACACTGACCTTCCATCAACCGCTCCAGTTCAGTGCTATGGTGAAGGGCATCAGTGTTCATATTGATCGGCTGTCACCCTCTCTGAACACCTGTTTATTCTTAATTTCCAGGCCCAAACACTTCTTCTCCCCGCCCCCAGATTAAAAGTCCTGCTGCAGTAGAAATAGGGGGTAGCTTTCAGACATCACTCTCCTCTTTCCTATCTATAATGACTCCCACGTGTTCCCTTCTTGCTTTTTGCCCAAAAATCTCCCATTCTGAGGTAGTTTGCTGTCTGTCTCTTTTTACTGTTTCTTCACAGCTTTTAAGAGTTTGGCTGGACTTTTACTTTTTACATTAATTCTATTCATCTGTTCCTTTTTGCCCATTGTAAAAATATTGCAAACAACCCGCAAATCAAAAGCCCAAGCAAACTGATAATCTCTCAAAGGTGAAACACTGGTTCACATGACACATGATGCTGTACACAGTATTTATTTTGCTTCACTGCAGTTCAAATACATTTTCCCAACAATATACAGACAGACTCTTTATTCACAGTGGGGGCTGGGGGTGTGGGCAGGGTGAATTCACATTAAGGAGGAGCTAACATCACTGCCCTTGAATATCAGTTCTCTCAGGAAGAATCTCAGAAGAGTAACTACTTAGGTAACAGCCGCTTCACCTTTCCCAGCAAGGTGGTGGCTGGACAGGAGGGAAGAGGCACTCCTGTTTAATCCCTCATACGTTACTGGTCCTCACACTTTCAGTCCTATTATGCAGTTCCATTAACTGACTACATATTATAAACACTAAACCCTGTCTGGAGGAAAATGCCAGGCCTAGAGCCATTGCTACAGTTGTGCTAATATATACAAAGCTATTTACATGAAAATACCATTAAACATATACAAACTGTTCACAGGCTCTGACATTAGGAGATCAGGGCCCAAGGACCAGCCTTGGGGCTTGCAGCTAATCCTAAAGGGCTATCCTGGAAGCTTTATATAGAGATGTGGGATAATGGAGAGGGTGATACAGCAAAGAGAGGTGTCAAGGGCCCAGGGGAGTAAACCCGTGGCTGATGTGCCCATCTGGAAGGAGGGTCGAAGTCTGCTGTCACCTCACCACTCCTGGGGAAATGTGGGGAGGCTGGAAGGGCACATGCTAGACAGAAGAGTCCTTTGCAATACTCATCTCAGCTTGGCTCTGTTTAATGTCAAAGGCCAAACTTAGAATGCCATACTAGGAAAGCAGTTCCTATACTGTTGCCCTGAACTGTGGGGAACTACTGGGGCACCAAAATGGTTCCTTTCTATATGGTCTTTTCTATTACCAGAAAACTCATACAGATGCTCTTCAAATGCAACACAGGAGAATGATGGCACACTCTGGGGCACAGTTCAAAACACCTAACACACTGAGCAAATGTGTCCCAGGGGTAGCTTGTTCCTCCTGGAGCTGCACACAGGGCTGAGCTGGCAAGGGAATGGCAATATTGAGCACAGAATAGGGTTACAATGCACAGAAAAGCTTTCTAGTTCTGTCTCTGTCTGAGCCTCTAAATCCTGAAGCAGCAGTGTAAGAATCAGCTTTTCTGTGACTAGATTGAGTGACCTTTACAGTGATAGTCGAGATCTGCTGGACTTCTATCCCAAGAGGGCTGTGATACATTTGCGAAAGGGGACTCTGCCCACTAGACTGCAGTGTGATGTTACAGTGACAATTTGGGTTCATACAAAGCTTAAGGATGGAGAGAAATAAGCTGTGAACCTTTCACTCCTACATCACCCAGATATGGCTGAACTTGGAGTCCTGAACTTGGAACTGAGAAAGAAAGATGCAAGTGCAAGGGGCTGGCAAATGCTGTGGAGACCATCTTTCTCTAGATCAGATAATTCAGCCAGAGAACTAGTTTGAGTCTGGCAGCAGCATGGACAAGAGAGAGCACAGGAGAAATTGTAGATAAGACTAACCTTGCAAGAGCCAGAGGCTTCTCTCCAAAAATAAAAAGATTAAAGGTGTCCTTTAGCCACACCACTTGCCTTGACTCGTCATTGCCCACTCTAGGCATAGAGCTTGTTAGACTGCTTGGAACACTGTTTGGACATAAAAAGGTGTGTCCTAAATCTCATTCATAAATTAAACATACAAAAAATATACATATATTGTATAAATTAACACATATATATATAAAGCCTGATTTTATATATATATGTATATAAATTGTAAATTCACATTTCTGTGTTACCTGGAAGGAAGCATGCAAGAACAGCATATGGAGGGGGAGTTGCTGAACAAGGTTTCTCTGGTACAGAACAGGTCTGCCTAGGACAAACCTGCCTCCAGCAGCATTCCCTAGACAGCTGAAGAAAGGGGAAGCACTTTTAGCCCCCATTCCCTCTATGTAGCCGTTTTCCTGAAGATACACAGAGCAGCTTCCTATATTCTCCATGCAGGCCACAGGTCCAACCAACATCTGAAGAACCACCAGGCTAGAGCTGAAGAAGGAAAAGGCAAACAAACATTAAAGCCAAAATCTGTTATCATCCAGTCTGGTAAAGCAGTAATTTACAAGTCAGCAACAGAACGTGGGCACCACTACATGGAGGACCCTTGTTTGCCCATGACAAAACAAGTGATCTCAGTCCCACCTCTCTGATCCCTCTGCAAGTCTCAGTCTCTTAGGATCACCATCCCCGTTTCTTTCTAAGATCCTGTGCTGTGTTCAACCGCCAAAGTACATCTTTGCTTCACAATCTGTCCAGCTTATGCCCAAAGGGGCAGCCAGTCATCTTGCAAACAGTCTCTTTGCATCCCACCAGTCTCCTTCCATCCCAAAGAGCACCTTAACTGTGTCTGTGAGCACCTTAACTGTGTCTGTAGGGAAGAGACCATATGTTTTCAAAGGCCTGGATTTCATTAGGGATTCCTGCACAATCTCACCTTCTGAGGAAAGTCAGCAAATTTCATCCGGGCAAGAAATCGCCTCACTTCTCCACGGCTGATTTTTGGAGTGCTGCTGTCCTTTAACCACACCATTCGACCTTGACTCATCATGGCCCACTTCAGGCCCAGCTTGCTGACCGAGAGAAATCCTGGCTGTTTTTCAGAGGTTGCGGTTGTTGTCACAGTGATGTGAAATGCATCCTTTTGGAGATCATTAATTCCA
The DNA here is from genome assembly GCA_013397055.1 of Pachycephala philippinensis. Lineage (NCBI taxonomy): Eukaryota > Metazoa > Chordata > Aves > Passeriformes > Pachycephala > Pachycephala philippinensis. The sequence continues at coordinate 113,276 of VWZT01010358.1, read as the reverse complement.
ACTGGTCCATCAGAAAAGGGCAAGAAAACAGTGGTGAGGAGTAAATGATTAAGTTTCTTCCAAAAGGAATTTTATAGCCCTTACTCAGTCAAAACATCCACTGGACTGAAAGTATATTCAGTCTGACTTTACAATTCCATGTACCTTAGTTGATAAGGAAAAAATTATCTTAACATTTTTCTATGGAAAGAAACTGAAATACAGATCAGAAATGGAAGGGTTTGGTTCCAGGTTATGCTTTTGGGCTTGACATAGGATATGAACATATTTCAAAAATACAGTTCACTCTCAGCTTTCCTTCCCACATCTGTTAGTAGCTATTGTTTACCTCTATAAAAAAGGAAATTTGTAAAGCACTGGCAAGTCAGGTGCCTCCAGTCACTGCAGAATAATCTGTACAGACCTCAGAAATCCCAGTTTCTAAAAAACCCCTGTAAAAATAGTGTTCTATTTGTTCTTGACTGAACTGTGTTTTTGGTGTAAGTCCAATTAGATGTTATTACTATGCAGCAGTTTTTCTATGCTTCCTGGCCTACTTCTCTCAGTTCTGGATGAACTGATCTTTTATCCCACAGTGCCATGCACAAGAGGCTGGCTATTTGCCAAACTGCTTTAGAAAGAGCAAGGAAATCCAACAGGGACTGTACAGTCTTGTATAGATGTTAAATGCAGATCTACTTTTCCCTGAAAACAGGCTTAAATATTTTGGATTCCCCCTTACAAAAAGAAAGAGGAAGAAGCAGCACAGCTGCTATCCCAAAGAGCAGGAGATGGCCAACAAAAGCAGAAGTGTATCTGAGGCAACAGAGAAAGTTTCATAGTGGTTTTTCATGCACTACATTAAATTATAAATAGCTCCATGGAAAGCAACACAACTTCTCTGGTGTAAAACATACATTAAATCAAACTTGAACCTTTCGTTGGTTAAACATGTGTAAGAAACTTTGTGGGTCTTTTATTTGCAAAGTAGGAGATGGACAGGATGCTCCTCCAGGAGGAAGATGAATCTTATTTCCCACTGTTGTCCTATGTGTAGTGGACCTTAGGTGCTACCTTTAAAGGCACAACTACAGCCCATTGTTTCTCACAGCTACTCCTCTCCCCATATTTCTAGCGTAGGTAGCTTCTCCTCCACTTGTACTCACCTGCTGAAGCAATGACTTTGTCTGTTGCATTGGTGAGGTCCAAAAGGACTGTAGGAAAAACAGGATGGAGGAGATAGAGGTGGTGCAGCCCTGGGCGCTCAGGTCTGGGACCAGGTTGCTGTCGGAATGCAAGACAAAAACTTAACAGCTGGCTAGCAAAGGGGAGTCTAGCATTGTCAAAAAATAAAGTTTTCTGCCACTGTGTTGTTTTCACATGGATCAGAGAATGAAAAACTACGGTTTTACAAAGATGAAATCCTGGAATCTTTTTTTCCCTAAAACAGAATTTGCTCCATAACTTCTGTTTGGTAAGGCTGAAATCTAGCTCTGTCATATGCAGCTTGACAGGCAAAGCTACAGTCTGGAAGTTTGAGTCTCCATGCTGAACTGTGCGCCTGCATGGACAGAAGAAGCACTCTGGGCTGGGAACAAATCTGCAGTTACAATTCCTCAGGACTGCATGAAAAAATGAAATTCACAAATTTTGGGGTTTGTGGATGCAAAATTTCTGTCAACAAAGCTTTACGGTGAAGAATTTGCACACAGAAACGCCTGTGTTCAGGCTCAGAGAAATCAGAATGTCAAAGTAAGAGATGTCCCTGACAGCTTTCTTACATGTTAGGTTTCAAGTTCAATGACAACAGGAATAAAAGACAGAGACTGCATGTGCTTCACAGAGAAACCTTGAAGTGAAGAAAGGATGCATGCTCACCAAACTTTGTAACACAGGCTGTGTTTCATCAGCCCAGAAGAGAAAAACAGACTTCTTGTCCAAAGTCATGACTGAGAGTGCATCAAGTTGTTGCCTCTGCCATGGAAATTCCTGGTTCCAAACAGGGAGGCCAGATTTGCCATCTATCACCACCACCTCAAAGCAGGGAGAGATCAAACATTAATGGGTGTCAAGGAGTGAGTGTGCAGAGCCCCCTTGCAGAGGCATGGCCTGTGCTGTTCCCTTTCATGCCTGTGGCCACACAGTAATGAGTGCCAGCCAAAGAAACGGGAAAAGCGAGGACCAGAGAATGTTTGTCTCTTTTTAGCTAACCTCCCCCACTCCTATGCTGCCATTGCCCTTCTTGCCTTCACCTCTTTTACCTTTTTGTTCCCATCTCCAGTCTGTGCTTGCAGCATGAAGTCCAGAGTTTGGTCACCACCAAAGTAACCTGGTACAGGCTGGCTGTAAATTTGGAAAAAGAAACACTCAGCCCCATGGTAGAAAAAAAGCCATTTCAGATGGAGGCAGAATAGTTGCCTTCATCCTCCATTATGCCTCTTAAAATGGCAGGATTTGTCATGCTAAATATGGTCTTTCATCCACTCAGAACTATTCTGACTGTCAGGAATCATTTGTTGGTAGATCAGAAAAGTGAAAAATGGTAAAGCAGCCCATCGTGGTTGTCAGCCATTCTTCAGAGTTGTCTGTGTGGAGGGCATCCCTTGATGGGCTGTGTAGACATCTGTTTATCTCCCTGTACATGATTCTATCATTCTTTCCTTTGCATGAGAACCTGTACAGTTGTTGCTGTAATCATAGAAAATTATCCAGCCCTTCCAAAAAGCATTGGCACATTTGACCTCCTGCTGAAACTGGGTTTCCCAGGCTGCCTTAGCTGTGTGAAATGGATCTTAATACACTCACCATTAATGTCAGCCCATGATTCCTTGTATTCTTATTGCTGGCAGGTTTACAAGCCTTTTTATGACCTTAAACAGGTTAAATGAAGCCCTTTCTCATCCTCTCACTTCTGCGTGACATAACACATTAATATCTCTCATTATAACTGTTTTTTAACCATCTTGCTTGCTTTTGGCTTTCTGAGCCTTGACTCTGTCTTCCTTCAATTCACCACAGCTAGACACAAGGTTCTAAATAAGGACAGTTGAGTCCACAAAATTCACAGAACCAGAGGTTTTATGGCAAGGCAGGATCGTCAGAGCATATCCTCTCGCCTCTTATTTATGACAGGTTACTGTATTTCACCCAATTAACCAAGTATCAGTAGGCTGACTTTGCCCCATCTCTGATGAGATGAATTCATCACTTCTCATGACAGTCAGTTCTAATGATTAATTTCACCCAAAGAAACATTCCTGCATCTTCATTTTCTTGAACATGAATGGCTTTTGCTTCAAGGCACTTGTTCTTGCTATGCCTGTTAGCTTCTATTTCTTACACATGCTTATGAACTCACCTCTTAGGCTTCTCTTTGATCATATAAGCTCAGGAATTGACATCTTCTGTGCTAAAGCATTTTTTCCAGACCTTTTCTCAATTTTTTTCCAGCTTCTCCTTTAAAATGTGCATGACAGAATGGTTCCTGAACAGCAATCCCACAGTATGGCAGTGGCTTGACTTTATACTTAGGACATCAAACAACGTCATTTGCTTTTCAGACACCTTTGGCAACCAGGTGTTGCTTTCAAAGCAGTATCATGAGACACTCCTTCAGTCTGAAAGCTCTCCAGTAGCAAAAGGAAGTAGCAGGCAATTCTATCCTATGACCACAAACTCAAAACATCTCCTAAGGTGCCTCTTTGCATGTCCCTTATGGGTTACAGTCAGTGGCAGATCCCACAAACTGAATGCAGACAGACGTAAGTACATCGGATGCTACCAATCAAGTGAAAAATCCCCTGGGCACTTTCTCAAATGAACCAGAAGGCTAGTAATTATTCTGCCCAACAGTAATCCCCACAGCAACCTGCTATTAATCCTCTCTCATCTGAAACATCCATTTACAACACAATTTGCAACTGCTTACTCAATTTCATGGTCTCTGAACTTCGCCCTTGTTTTATGACTACTGATTCTCCTTTATGGTTTTCCAGGGATCTTGTCAAAAGCTATCTGGAAATGCAGCACATCTGCAGTAGCCATGTTGGTTTTCTCAGAAATTATTCCCACAGGTCTGGACTTAATCTGCCTGGATGAAGTGCTGTGCTTGGGGCAGGTTTACCCAGGAAAAGGGGCACTCACAGCTGGCTCTGGAAGCTTTGTCTAACAAGGAATTCAGTTGGTTTGACTCTGTGGTAACATCCCTGAGCTGAATTTGTCCCCCAGCCTGTGGTGCTTAAACAGAACTTAAGTTCTAAAAAAATCCAAACAAACCTCTTAATTAATGCTTGCCCACAAGATATTCAGTGCAGCAAATTTTGTCTTTCTTAACTCTGAGAAAACAGGTAGTCCAGGGCTTTAGCACAGTGGCCTAGAACTAGAATTGCTTTCATTATTTTTCAATGATTATCTGACAGCTCCTGTACATGTATTGTACTCTGTCCTTTGGGAGGTCAGGGAACAGGAAAAAGCAGAAACCTTGAATACTAGCTGCCCAGAGATGTTGTGAAGTCTTCATCCTTGGAGATTTTTAAAACCTGACAGCACACAGCCCTGAGTAATTTGCTCTAGCTGAGTCTGCTTGAGGAGGTAGGTGGGATTAGGCAATCTCCAGAGATGCCTTCCAACCTCAACCATTCTGGTAAAGAAGTTTTCAACCCTTCTTGATTTGTATTTTCCAATTTATTACTGCATCCATTTAGAAATTTCTTGTGTATAACTGATTCTACAGCACCTATGAAGTGGCTTTGCTTAGCACACCACTTACCCTTTAAACTTGATGTCAGACACATTCAGAAGTCTGCAGATTCTGGGCCCAAAGCACTTCTAGTCCATTTCCTTTCCCCACAGCATGATCAACTAGCCATAACCGATTCCTAAAGTCGTGGCTTATGTCACCCATCAGCCCTCAAGAATGTTCACATTACCTGAATATCAAACATAGCTGAACACCTTTTTTTTCTTAATGAAGTTCCAGTGCCTTCTTCCCATTTATGCTCTTGACAGTTGGGTAACACTGAGCTGAGAGCTGCTTTCTTTATTCTCAATATTAGAGCAAGCAATTGTTTCCCATGTAATTTCCCTAAATTGTGCCCAACCGCCCTTTGCAAATATTTAATACCGGGCAAGCTGAAATTGCTGGTTATTACCAACCCACAAGATCTGGAAAATTACTTAATTTCCATGTGTGAAATTAGAGGATGAGCAGTATTATTTTAAGGTTTACAGTTAGTATAGATGGTGTGCTGACTGTCATCAGAATGCTCATTTTCAGCTTTCAAGGAACATTAAGATCTCTGGGCCATACTCAATCACCTGCTCTAAATTCTTAACATCACTAATGTAACTGATCCTCTCCACTGAAGCCCTGGACAGCAGGTGGGCTGAATCACACATCAATAATTCACTGAATTCCAGTGCCACATCATTCCCATCCATGACTTCAGTGTTGGGTACCTGAATCAAGCCCCTTATTTGTGATCACTCACAAGCACAGCTCAAGTTTTCAGTCTTCTGTTCCTTGCTCCCCCTGCCCTCCTCACTTGGCTCAACAACACACACCTCCAGTTCTTAGATTCCTCTGCAGACTTAGAGAACTACTGTCAATTGCTTTCTAAGGAACGCATGTGCTTACAACTGGAAGTTGGGAAATGGTACAGGAAGAAATAGGACAGAAAAATGTTCCCAGTAAGTTACCTGCTGATATTCTGCAGCCCCAGGGTCCAGCGGGGCTCCAGGTCCTGTCCCCTCAGCAGGATCAAGCTCTCTTTGGTTGTGATGAGCAGGTTGCTGCAGTTTGTGTCAGGTGTCTTCACTGTCTGCAGGAAGTCAACACCCTCACTGGGACAAATGGAGAACAGAGAGGAGATCAAGGCTTGGATCTGCACATCTCAGCAGTAGCTGCCTGTCCACATGGAAATTCCTATCAAAGATTTGAACTATACTTGGAGAAGTCCATCTTTTCCCCAGTGATGTGGGTCCCTCAGTTAAGTGAGCTAAATTCAAATGTGGGGTCTTCTGAACATCATGAGTTACTCTAAAAAGCATGAAGTTTGCGAGTTCACGTTTGCTCCCTCCCTTTATTCCTATCGAGCCCTACCCCACAATTTGGCAGTAAAAAAGAATGAGCTGAGAAATGCAGGCCCACACACACTGAGCTTCCCAAAGAGACTCCATTAGTTGGGAACACCTTTTTTTTCCTTTCAGCTATGCATACAGGGCTGAGGAAAGGAACGAGGAACAGGAGAAGCTTAGGTCTTCCTTTATTATACTCTGCACTTCTTTTGCTAGGACAACCAGAGGACAGGGAGGAAATGATGAGTTCCCCACAGTAATCGCCAGTTATCAACTGGACAGCGAAGAGAAGGACAGTATTGAAATAGAAGCGACCACCTCTAGGAGCACTAGTAAGCGCCTACCCTTCCCTTCCTCTCCCAGAAGGAGCAAGATGACAAGTCCATCTTCTACCTGTAAATGCCAATGAGCTCTGACAGGTTGACAGATCTGCGTTTTTCCCACTCTGGCTCCTCCTGCTGCAGCATTGCAGGAAAGTTGTCCCGGTTTCTGGCTTGGGTAAAGATATCCCTCAGGGCAACTGCTTGAACATTACCTGTCAGGAAGAGTAAAGATGAAGAGTCCTGACTGCAAAAGATAACCTAGTAGAACAGAGGGTGATTGGAATGACTGCAGTTGTGGTAGAAGGCAATTAAATGCCCAGAGCTGGAACTTTCGTGGTATGATGTGCCTTTGGGAAACTCCAAGGTTTTTGAGACTAGCAGGTATTGGTGTTCCTGTACTTTTCCACACCATGGCAGTGAGACTTGTGCTTTTGCCTTCCTAGCTTTTACACTAGAAGGCATGGCAGAAATGTCCCAGGGACGCTCTGGACCATTTTAGGTAAAACAAATGTTTCCTCAGGAAGGTGAAGTGCTGCCGATGCAAGGTGCATCTTACCAAAACCAAACAGGATGTAGATGGCTCCCTGGCTGGTGATGTGGACTTGGGGGCCAATCACTTTCCCTTCTCCATTGGTACTGTACTTCACAGGCCCACCCAAAGCAGTTCCAGTCTTTCCTGATACCAAGATGAAAAACACATCAGGCTGCAAGGAGAGGTAGAGATTTTTATCAGTGCTTTCATGTACCTCTGCACTCAGAATCTTCCCCCAACCCCACAGCATGAAGCTCCATTGATCTTTTCCCACTCAGCAAGGTCTAGATAGTGTTTGCTTTCTCTTTGCTCCGTCTGGCTTCCTGGGCATCTTAGAGTCATGTTCTTCTCTTCACAGAAATGCATCAAATATGAAAGGGACTTCAAAAACCCGAACTCCTCTAACAACATCAATGTTAGAATTGCGGGGAGGGATAAGCATAAAGGAAATCTGCATCTGAATTAATCACACAAGTATTTCTTTCTTTTGGATAAGCTAAATGCTCCTTTCTCCAGAGATCCATCCCTACACTGCTGCTAAACACTCACTTCAAACCACACATTCACTGAACAGAAACAGATAATTCTCAAGTCTCAGCCAGGTGCAAATAATGACGCTTCTGTTCATTCCCAGCTGTCAAGAATGCAGGTAGTGTCATTATTGTTTGATCTCACTACTCTGACCTATTGGCAGAAAAAGGGTGCTTTTGAGCAAAATCCAAGGGAATGAAAACTAGGGGCTCTTGCGGCTCCCATTACAGTCCTTCCACATCAGTCTGTTTTTCCTCTACACAAATAGTAAAGGTCTTTTCAAACCCTGAGTAGGGATATGCTGTACCTGTGTCTCTTTGAGAGCCAGAACAACAATATCCCTAATCCCATCTCCATCTACATCTGGAAGAGTTGCAGCTGGTGCAGCCAGGATCCCACTGGAAAGGTGAATGGAGTTCAGTGTCCAGATGGTCTTGCCTGTGAAAGAACAGGATAAAAGGGACCTGTATTAGGGCAACCAGAGGGCATCCCTAGAGGGTTCCACAAAACCTCCTTGAAAAGGGAGCAAGAGACATTATTTCTCCCATTCTGTGTGAAAGGGAAAGACAAACGTACAAACTGAGACAAGCTGCAGTGGGAAGCAAAATTCTTCTCCCAGCATTTCTTCAGACTGCCTTTGAGTCAGGCCTCAATTCCTGCTGTGCTTCCTTCTTAGCATCTCTCTAAAATACCTGAGCCCTAAACAATTTCTGAAACAGCAGAGAATATTTAAGGTTCACTTTTGGAAGGAGAACCTAAATGAGAGTGCTGCTCTGCAGGACAGCAGTTGTTTGCCTCAGCCAGCAGTAAAGGCTAGGTAGATGTGAGGAAAGAGAACAGATGGATAGTTCTGATATTCAAAGTGCAAATCTGTGTCTCAGTTGAATTCCCAGCAGCAAATTACCACTCCAGCATGACATGCTCACTCCACCTCAGGGTGAAAGCATGTTAGCAGACGTGATGTCAAATGGTTCAGCAGTCCAGCATGGACCCAGCTGGAAACTCAGTAAAACCAGATTTGCAAACTTGCAAATAAACATCAAAAAAAGGCAACAATTAAATTTGATGCTTTTACTTCTTCATCATTCTTTTACCAACACTTCTGCTTTTTCAATCTTTAAAAATGCTTTTCTGCTGCTGCTGCTCTGTAGGATAAGGTTTGTCCCTGTATGATAAAGTAAACCAAGGGCCAAACTTGTAGATTCATAACACTGCTACTGCTGGCAAAGGAGGCAGCTCATGGTCCTGACCATGCAAACACGTGCAAGTAACCTGGTCCCCAACAGCATTTGAAAAGTGTGGAAAGATAGCTACAGGTAAAATTAGAGGAAACTTGAGAAGTTATATTCACATCCTAATAGAAGTTCTAATGATATGGAAATTATAGGGTAAAATACAATTGCTGCTCCCTGGATGGAATGTGGTTGGCATGCCCGAAACCTATTCCACCATGATTCCCCAATCTGCAACCATGGAACCTGCTAAGGGGGATGGAACAGAGGGTGGGGTGGAGTGGGAATACCACAGCCAGACTACAGAAATCCTTGCAGGGAAGGAAACTTGATGGTACTTTGTAGGTGATAAATGGCACAGCACCTGTCAGCCAGGGGAGACAGGAGATGTCTTGTTGCTGAGCCAGCAACTGTGGTGAAATCATTGTCCTTGGATGAACTTGGTTCATTAAAACCTAACTGTAATATTAACACACGCCTCCATCCCAAAGCTACCCGCCTTCAAGGTACCTTTTGGTTGATTCCAGAAACAACCCTATACCTACCTATGAATATTTCTGCCAGTGAATTAATGTGGTAGAACAAACAGCAATCAGAGAATGAAGGTGCACACGATCAAGTGATTAAAAATGCAATATTCATTCACATCTAATCAATTCAACTATGGGCCTAATTTCTCTGCAAGGTTTCCTGGATGTTGTGTATATCCTTATATAACTTCTCCAAGAATCCTGTTCAGCTTTGTGGTGCTGTTAGGTAGGTCCTGAGTTGTACCAGCAGCTCAATGCTAATGAGAACATTTACATATTCTTTATGACGTGGGGATGCTACAGGATAAGATTAACACTTTGAAATGTTCTGAGATGCAGGATGAAGATGCTGCCACAGAGATGAAATGTTTTGGATTCTCTTATCCTGTGTAACTAGAAACTCATTAGTGTTTTGACTCCTTCCTGTGTGCCACTAAGTAATAGCCACTGTGACATGCCAGAACCAAATTATTCATGCTTATTAGTCCTTCAAAGAAACACAGAAAAAGAAAACAAAAAAGTAGTAGTGTATTTCTAATATGCTGGTAGCTGACTTTACCTGTGGAGGCACTGAGAAGGCTGAGGAATTTTGATGTTCCTGTAACAAGGCAGACAGGCCCTGCAGCTGCCCCCAGTGATAGCCCATTGCACTGCAGACTCCGAGTCTCCTCTGGAAGCTGGATGGACCACAAGGTGCTGCCATTCATACCAGAAAGTGCCACCACAGTTACAGAGGGTCTAGAGACACCTAGAAGAGGCAGAAAAGAGAGGACGTAATCCCTTGGTATCAGAGGGATTACTATGACCATGTTGCCTTGGGTCCTTGTGCTGGAGTTCCAGCTCTAGCTCCCGAAGCTGTATGGTTCAAGACAGACAAATCCACACTGCCTGAAAGCAAAGGTCAAATGTCACCCCATTGCTGAATTTCTCTGCTGCAGAGCCTAGCAGTGATCTCCAAACAAATTGGGCTGAACATCAACAGCCCAGAAAATCATGGAGGTTGGACCTGAGCTCATAGCAAGAAATGTAGTCTTGGCAGAGAATCAAGTTCCTGGAGACAATGTGCTGACTTCCTCCTGTGAAATTTACTGCTGCCAAACCAGACTGACTCTTCTGATCCCCTCTCCCTTAACAAAACATCTACCACCAAGGGGAAACCTTAAGTGACTCCCAAGTCAGATATCACCTCATATGAAAGTGCTGGCTTGTTTGTAATTCTGGAGCAACAGAAGGTGATTGGTGGTCTGAGAGCTTTTTCATTTGTTTTCCAAAAGAGCTTCATTACTGTGAAAAACAGACTGAATGAAACCAATTGGTGTAACTTGGCGTTCTTTTTCCAATTCACCAGTTAGCACAAAATAATTGTGAAATAAAGAAGTCTATGCGGTTTCAATTGACTGTTGGCTCTGACTCCAAATGTGATCAACTTTTAGCTCAGCCTGCCCTCAGCTATAAGAGTGGTTATTGTAATTAATCTCCACCTAGTATGGTCATATCACAGTTTAAGATGAACTCCCACACATTTCAAAATAACAACAGACCCAGTCAACTTCTGTCTTACTAGCAACACGTACAACATGTGACCTGATGACAAAAAGGGCATATACAGGCCACTGGCTAAATTAAATACAAGTCTGAGTCCACTCTCTAAATCAAACTCACTCTCTTCTCAAACTGAAAATCATGTGGTTTATGCTAAGGGGTTGCCCCAGATCAAGTTATCTTTGTTACATTGATAGGGACCAAGAATAACTAACCCCTGAATGCAGTTCACAGCCACTGTGTGTACAAGCTGCAGAAACAGTTAAAAATGTCACAGTTTACTCCACTGGGTGCCTATTCCAAGCTTATCTCTACTTGGCACTGTGTGAATGCAAGCACAAGCTACAGGTGGGCTGATATCCAGCTATGTGAGTTATGGATTGTGATCTGCTTACACCTGTTTTAGTGTTTGGTTTTTGTCTTCCGGCATAGCTACAGCCCAGGATGCAACTAGGTATGACTAGTTTCATTCAGAGCACACTGACTATATGTACATCTGGGATAAAAAATAAAAACAATGCAATGGCAAAAATACAGAATGCAAGAACAACCTATATGAACTGAATACAGGTTTTTTTGTATTCAGTTACTTTATGTCAACAGTATCTTCCTCTCTCACTTATTTTTTAAGTTACTTTACAGTTTTCTCTATGTTCATAGGTTTCTTTTTATAGGACTTGCTGTGAAATTCCACGGGCCTTGCTTGGGCCATGGAGAAAGGCATCTTCCCTATCCTCCAACATTATTTTTATCACCTCTTTGAAGAGCCAGAGTACTTTGCTCCCACAAGAATTTTCTTCAGGTTGTGCAATGTATGCTTGCTCCCTGAACACATCTCTGAGACTGAACAGATCCCCTAGTACGAGGTGATGCCAGGATAGGCAGATGCAGTACAGCAGGCAGCTGGGAACCTCCAGGACTTGAGAAGCTGAGGGCAATAGGATGCCACCGGACTTGGCAGCCTCTGCGTAATGGTGGCCAGTATCAGCAGGCTCTGCTATGTTACCTGAAGGGTGTGAGGGCTAACAAAGAGAGCATGGCAACCAGGAGGAGGAAGCAGGGCAATACCTGCGAAACAGCCAGGCACAGCAGCTTCCCCATCATCAGTCTATTACTTGTGAATTAACAATGATTTGGCAAGTACATGGAGTGACCTGGAGAAAAAGGCAGCAAAGTGAGGGTGTTTCCTACAACACTAACCTACAAACAAAGTAATAAGTGTGCACAAATGCAGTACAAATAGACAGAGTTGCCCCAAGATGAGGTAAGGGCAAACGCATGATGTTGACCAAAAGGTATAGGAGCACAGGCTTTTAATGAAAATTTTAAGCATGATCAACCACAGGCACACTACACCAGCAATTTTAAGGAACTCTGAAAAGAGCAACGCAGTAGATATGCAGTGGCAGGAGCTTTTCCTGTGTGTAAGACACATACAAAGGTCCATACTGACACATGAAGAGGAATGGAAAGGAGCTGTAGTGCTTACCCATGACACTGGCATTCATCAAGGCAGTGAAGACAATGAGGATGTCAGGGAGGCCATCACCATTCACATCACACAGTTCCAGCGGGGATAACACACCACCTGCAGCAATTACACAGAGTCACCGCCTGTCAAAAACGCCACCTTCATTTTTCACACCGGGAGAAGAGGGCTGGCCCTGAAATGAGACTTGTGGGTAGACAAGCCTCACAAAGTCTGCTAAGGAATCACCAAGGGCAGGCAGCTTACACCATGGTAAGATCTTTCATTGCATGGAAACACAGAAATGTAGCAACTGGGTCAGAGAAAGGAAAAGGAAAAATGGAGGAGCTAACAGAAAAAGATTCATGTTTCCCACTTCAATTTCTGAGGCGATGTGGAGCCACGTATCTTATGAAAAGCTCAGATTTGGAAGCCAGGGGCAGCAAGCAAGGAGGGAGAGACATATCTAGACCTGGCAGAAATTATTTCACAAAACGGTGTTACTTTACTGCAGAAGCCAGAATGGGGGATACTTTAGAAATGTTATCAGTGGCCCATACAGGATAACAAAAGATCTCAAATGTTGATTTATAGATTCAAGCAGGACAAAAAGACAATGGAATAAGGTTAGTTAAGCTAGTTAGAAGACACAAAGACCTCCATCCCTCTCCTCTCGAACACAACCACATACTTCAGCATGGAGGTACTGGTAAAGTCCAGGCTGTAGAAAGGGAGGCACTGTATTTTAAAGTGGACTGGGCCATCTCCATCTGGAACAGAGCACAACATCCAGACAAAAAGGCAGGATGGAAGAAGTCAAAATAATTTTTGATGTTGGCAGAAACAAAATTTTGTGGCACTGTTATCTACTGATGCCAAATTTCACAGGCCTCAGCTTCAAGAGTGAGCAGGACACAGCCACCTGTCTATTATCTCAGAGCATCTGTAGTGGTAAGGGAGGGTCTCTGCTCTGACCTGGCTCTCCCAGATAGGTCTCTCCCACCGATGCCCAGCCTGGGAGCTGCCACCTCCCCCATGCCAGATGCTGTTCCTGGGACTTTCTCACCTGCTCCCTGACCTAGGTTGCGGTTCCAGGTGTTATGCAAGTCTCTAGGGGGACAGGGAATTAGAAATGCGCACACCAACACAAGAATCATCGAGATCACCACAGTGAGCAAAAAGATCGCAGTGCGCAGGTATGGCATGAGGGAGGGAGCAGCCTTCTGCTCCAAACTCCCGGCCGTCTCTGCAGGATAACCCTCGGGCGCGCTCTCTGACGTGTGCTGCTTTGTCATCCCAACCTCCACATCAGAATCAGGGTCCTGTATCTCTTCAGGGGGGCTCTTCCCATTCTTGACCCCCCCATTCTTCTGGATGTTGAGTACAAGGTCATCTTCACTTTCATCACTGTCAGCCTGAGTGAGGGGATCATATTCCCCAAGGTCTGGGCTCTTCTTTCCTGAGAAAAAAGATGGAGAGAGACAATAAACATGAGTGCCTCACTTTTGCAGGATCTCAGTGGAGAAAAGGCTGCAGTGGAGAGTGATACAGAAGGGATGATAGAGTAGTCTGCATTTTGCATGGATCCAAGTGAGAAGGGTGAGAGAAATGACAGGGTCTTTCCATGTCCCACAGTAGCAGCTGTGGGAGAAAAGATGCTGACAGTTTATTTTCCTCAGACAAACATGTGTATGTATACATATATGTATGTGTACGCATATGTCCACATGGAATTCATGGCCGATTTAATTCTAATACTTTCTTGATTGGTAAAGAGATACATGAATTCTCCCTGAAGATGAGGGAAAAGTGATTTTGCCCCTCTGGGCCAATAACATGCTGATGTCTGGAGGGATCAGGCTGCTTCTCCAAGACTCCACCTTCTCTGCATGGCTCAGTTCTGCATGAGGGAATGCTCCAACCCCTACAGCAGGCAACCACAGCGCACCTGCTCTGTTCCTGCTCCCACCAGAGCCAACAGCCTGTGCTTAGCCTGGCCAAGATAGATAACTTGGTACTGATCCCTTCAGGTGGTAGTACAGGAAAGTAGCTTAGCTTTAGATGTCACCTGCACAGATGCCCGACACACAGATGACTTCTCCCCCAAGCCCTAGACAGCCACAGGGAGTGTGGCAAGGGCAGGTGTAGAGGCCGGTCACACACCCTGGCGTAAGCCCAGCGCCATCTGTTTATGGGAACAGGAAAGATCACGCAGACTCACTGCCCTGAGCTACGAGTGGAGGGTCACGTCTCAGGGAGCTGCCCTGTGCCACAAGGCTGGGCATGGAGCCATGGCCACTGCTCTGATGATTGCAGAGTCTCAGTCTGGTTCTCTCTCTCCTGTTCCAAGGTGGGACTTTGCTATCCCAAGTATCTGTCTCATTTCCTTTTGTTTAAAGCTGATCTGAGACAGGAACTAGCTTGTGCCCAAAGATTCCTGAAGTGATACATGCAAGGCATAACTAATAAGCAAAAATATGCAAGCTGTAACCCCTCTCAGACACTAAGACAATGGGAAGGCTTTACAAAGTGGAAATTTTAGGGCTTTCATGATTATTCTTCCTAACTAAGATAGTATACTTTACTTCTGGTTTTCCTGTTAAAGACACTCAAGTTACAGATGTACCGTAGTTAGTGCAACACACCTATTTTGTATAATCTAGAGTGTATTTTGCAGCACATGTATCTCATTTCTTCCTCATTTCTCACCCCACAAAAGGACCTTCACTTTCCCTTCATCTACCACTTATAAGTGGTATTCAGCTTCATTTTTAGGATTTAAGAAAAACTTTCAATCCCACTAAAAACCAAATGCCCCACACTATGTGGAACAGCCAGGATAACTCACCTACACTGAACAGAAAGAAATACAAATATCCAGCAAGTTCACATATCTAAGTCAGACTCTTCCTTTTTAAACTAGGGGCTTCTACAAAAGACTCAAAAATCTGGTGTACATATACACTCCAAAAAGCAGTTCCTTGTGGAGGCAGAGCACGCAACCAAGAGATACTGCATTCCTACGGGTCTGATGTATCCCTGTGACACACCGCATAGTTTCACATAGGTCTGCCCTAAACATGTGCTCAAAGTGTGGGCTTTTCAGGAACTCTTGATAACCTCGGCTCCATTCTGTAAGTGCACAGAAGGCCACCAACCTTGGTGGCACACAGCTCTCTGCTCAGAGGTTGCAGCACAAATTTCACAGGTATCTATACCGTAGGTTGTGCTAAAAAGTGACTGAAAGACTACCCAGTCAAAACAAAAAATTCCAGAGAGGTCTCATTGCCAGGGTATTTGCAGCTTCTCACAACAGATGCAGATGTGCCATTTCAAGCAAGGTCAGAATGGCATGAAAAACAAATGTGGCTGGCCCAAGAGTAAATGGTATTTAGCTTGGGAAGTCAAAGTTGGACAGCTATGTTAACTAGACTGCTCCCGACTTTGGAAACTAGTCATCTTTGAGTAAAACAACTCAAAGCATACTTATGTTTCAGATATACTATGATTTAATTATTTTATTTCCAGATGGTCAACCAAAAGACTGGAACCTGCTGTTCATCCTTGGAGCAACTGAAAGCATTGGTATCAATTAAATTAATCTGGAACACTTTTGTTCTGGACAAAGTGGGCATTTACAAGACAGACAGGACCTTGAAAATATGGCTCACCTACTCCTTGAAGTAGCAGGGACCGAGATGCCGGCAACATCGACAGTGGTGTCAACCACAATCTGTAACAGGAACACCCGTCCTACTGAGAACTACTGATCAGTGGCTAGAAAACAGCTACTACACAGTAATGTCAGCTTTTGATGATCTGCATAGGAAAGAATCTGCAGAATTGTAGGAGAGCTATAAAGCAGAGAGCTGCTCAGTCTTAATTCATGTCTAAGCCTGACTAGGAATCAGAAACTTTGCCCTATCTTTCCTCAAAAGGTTATCTGGCATGCCCACAAGGCACAGCCACTCAGTAAAGTCAGGCACAAAGTGCCCTGCTGAATATTTTTCTTTTTAAGCCAAAAGAAGGGAATATACTGCCCTTTAAGAAGCACTGTTGGAACACTCATCTAGCACATGTCAAACCCAATTATGTATCTAAGAGGATTCAAACGGTTATCTCCCACTGTTCAGAGGGAACCTTAACCAATTTGTAGGTGTTTTGGGAATGTGTCTGGAATCCCGGCAAGGATGTGCTCAGCTCAGCCTCCCAAGGCTGTTCTGTGGTGCTGAGAACATGTAACTCATGATTCACCTGGCTGGAGAGAGAGCAGAAGCAACATGACTCTTCATCCAAGTTTTAGGTCACTTCCTGTGGGAAGGAGGGATAACACACCTGGCTTTCACTAATCACTCCCAGATGATTTTTCAGCACAAAAGCACAAACAAACATAAAAACCAGCAAAGAATGTGTGAAAACAGAGGCAGTCTCACACCATTTAGAGAATGATCATTTATTTATAAGTGCTCCATAAGTCAAATTCTTTCCTTTCTGGTCAACAACAAGGCTCAGGCTGAGGGAAAACAGTTTGTCCATCAACAGAAAGCTAAAACTGCCTCTGTTGCAAGCATCAGCTGTCAGGGAATACATAGTTTTCAGTTTTCCATCGTGGAAGCAGAAATGTTAAGATCTGAGCTGGCCTCTTGGTCAAACTCTCACCATATCTCCTGAAACAATAACCACTGTGTAGCCTTCAGGAGAAATCAGTCTCTGTGCTAAAGCAAGCGGCAGTTCTGTGGCCTTAGGTAGGCACCAATCTGTGTAACTCCCACTTTGTTACCTGTCTTCCAAAGAGACTCCAAGTATATATAAACTTTGCATCCACTTTACAGGTATGGAACTAGGATCAGCAAAGTCAGTTTCCCTACTGCTGTGTTCCCTCCCTCCTACAGGTAGAGTCAACAAAGCCTCTTCTGTTCTGACCTGCTCTAAATCATATTCCATTTTCCCGTCGCATCAGTGATAAAACAGTGGTTCCCATTCAGTTGCCCGTGGTTACAATCAGAGGAAGCTACTGGTCACATCACCCTGGATTTTCTTTTTTTTTTTTTTTTTGCAGCCACTGGAAGAAAAAGCAAATACTGATGATGGAGGTTTTCAAAGGCAGAACAGAGGGAAAATGCCCCAAACTTATTGGCTTTCAAGGGCAGTAGGTCTCTAAATTGCACTTTATGACTTTGCAAATCCCCTGTGTATTTGGCAAACGCTGTTTTTGCACAGGCAGCTCTTGCAACTATTGCAGTAGAAGAATGCGACCTCTCAGTAAAGAATAGATGATCATTGTGTGATCATGATCTGGAAAGAAGGCACCCATGAGGTGATCTGTGTTGAAATGAGTCATAATTTTATTAATGAGTCTCATTGACTCATTAATAATGATATGAGTCATAATAAAATATTAATTTCTAGTGCTGATGGCTTCAAAGATTAATGGCAATCTTATTTTTTCTGGTTTCGACTGACTGGAAAGGCTTTTCTTTGCACTCACTCTGAAGTGAAAAGAGGAGATTTTGGACTTTAGAAGACTGCATTTTTCAGTGCACTATTCCAATGGCACACTGGTTCCAGTATCTGTTGTACTCATTTCATGTTCTGTTTATTTTTCTGGCAGTTGGCAGGCACCAGTCACTGGGTACTGCAGACATATCTCTAAGCCCAAGAGGAGATAAGTTGCTACATATTGATTTTTAATTAATTTAATGAAATGCAGCAGGAAAAACTGATATAGCAACAGGCTTTCTCCTTTCTCATGGCTGTTGGAAGTTGCATTTTTCAGGAATTAAGCACACAAGAAAGGTATGATTTCTGCAGTTTAACCTACAGATTGATGCAAGAACTGTTCTCTTAAGTGCAGCTGCAAGGCCTGTTACGATCTTTTCCAAATCAGTGTCTCCCAACGGCAGACATCAAATAGATCATGCTGGTTCCAAAGTTCCCAGGAGAGATCTGTACTTCTTATTGCACAGTTCCCCAGTGGTCACGTCCTAATGCACACACCTACACCTACCAGTTTGCACTCTCCTAAACAGACCTCATGGTAATGTATTCCTTCCCCATTTAGACAGACATATATATATTTATATATATATAAAACCAGGAACAAACCTGGTTTGCAAACAAAATTTCTTTGAATGAGACTCAACAGGCACCATATAAACTAAAAGTAATGACTCCTGGCAAGGGTTATGAAAAGATGGCAGGAAGGACCTTGAAGACATTGCTGTGGTCTTCATGGACTGAGGGAGGAAGAAAGTATGATCAGTCCACTGAACACAGCCTCACAGACTGGGGCAGTGCAGGACCACAGTGGTGTGTAGTGCCAAGGAAGAGCCCTCCCCACCACCACACAGCTGGGCCCTGTCTCTGTCCCAAATGCAAGACACTTTTAGGAAGAGCAATGAGGCACTATCCCATTGAAGTTAATGTAGCCAGGTGCATTGGCACTGTATACAGTACATCCAACAGCAACTAGCATGCTCCCAAGATCTGGTTTGGCAAGGTATTTTAATTCCTTTTAACCTCCCTACTGAAGAGAATGGCTGCTGGACTGCTGCTCCCCGCACACAATGGCCCCTTATGCTTGAATATCCTTTCATCTCGCTGAAGATCTCTGGCTGCAAGGTGCAGAGGCGGCAGGCAGGCTTTAAACATTTACCTGGGTAATTGAGCGGCACTTACCGAACTCCTGGCCTGGCTTCTGTGGCTAAAACCCGGCAGGAGCGGATTTGAGAGGGTCTGCGCTTTCTTTCCTCCCGCGCAGTCCCCTCACAGGGCCGCGGCCCAGGCCCCCTGTGCCACACACGACGCCCTCCGGGCCCCGAGACGCTGCCCCGACTCCTGCGTCCCTCCCTCGGCCGCGGGCCCCGCGCGGAGGCCGCCGGCCGCCCCTCACCGCCTGCACCGCGNNCTCACCCCACATCGCCATATCACTATGGCAACGCGCCCCGCAGCCCTCAGCAGAGACACCCGCGCCTCCCATGATCAGGGCTGCCCCGGGCGCGGCTGCACCTGCCCTGCCCTGCCCTGCCCCCGCCCCGCCCTGCCCGGCCAGGCC
This sequence comes from Pachycephala philippinensis, assembly GCA_013397055.1. Taxonomy (NCBI): domain Eukaryota; kingdom Metazoa; phylum Chordata; class Aves; order Passeriformes; genus Pachycephala; species Pachycephala philippinensis. Next base: position 94,010 of record VWZT01010358.1, on the reverse strand, counting down.
CAGCCCGGCCCGGCCCGGCCCGGCCGGCACCCGGTCCCTCCCGCGGGCGCGCAGCCCTTACCCGGCAGCTTCAGCGCCCGGGACAGCACCGTAGCCATGCTTGACACGGCAGTGCGCACGCGCGCCGCCCGCTCGCCCCGCACCTCTCCGCGCCTCCCCGCGGCCTGCTGGGAGTTGTAGTTCCCAGGCGTGAGGGGGGCGGTGGCCCTTGGTGTCCCTGATGGCCTGGCGGGGGCAGAGACGGCAGGGACGGGCGGGCCGGTGGCAGCGAGCCGTGACCGAGGGCAGCGCAGATCTCCACAGCCTGCACGACTGTGTGGGCACAGACACATGGAAAATAGGCTTGTCATCCTGAGGGGTCTGCACAGAAAGTGCCAGTCCTTTTAAATTGTTCTTGCTATAAATATATGCCTTCATTCTTGGAAAGCTTTTGGTTGGAAGATATCTAGTTGTTTCCGTTTTATTTTGCATCTNCCCCGCCTGCACCGCGGGCCTCACCCCACATCGCCATATCACTATGGCAACGCGCCCCGCAGCCCTCAGCAGAGACACCCGCGCCTCCCATGATCAGGGCTGCCCCGGGCGCGGCTNATTTTATTGTATTGTATTTTATTTCATTTTATTGTTGTCGTTGATTAATTACAAAAGATGGCCAGGTTGTTTTTCAAAGCTATCCACAATCATCACCACAGCCTTCCGAGGTGAAGGCTCTCCTTTTCCCACAATGGGGAAATTGAGCAAGGAGGGTTTTGTGGCTTCCCCAAAGCCACAAGGCTCCAGCTTCCTGATTCCCAGGCCCACTCATGGGCCATCTAACACCACCACTTCTTCAAGTCATGATTTGTGTGAGAACTCAGAAGGCAACGTCCTTTGTCACTGAATAAGAGGAAGGAGTATTGACTAAATACGTCAGAAGAGACTCCGCTTGGCTAATGAATACATCACATTTCCTCAGTATCTGCTGCTGCTCTTGCTTTCCCCTGTTTCAGGTGCTGTTTCTGCAAATAATGTACTTAGTCTTTCATGTCCAGGTCTGTCCTGGAACTGCTTAAATAGTAACAACAAATAAGGAGCAGAAGAGAGACACCAAGTGGTCTAGCGGTGAAGAGAACTTTTTTTTTCAGATATGAATGGGAAAGAGAATAGTTCTGATCCAAAATCTTTTGGTACCAGAGGGTTTTTTTCCACTGATGTCACCAGGCTTCAGAGAGAGACCTACCTGAGAACGCAGCACTTGCGGGGACAGTCCCAGGTGGCAAACTCTGGAGAAGCCATCACAGTTGTTGTTATTCTTTCCCTTCCAGGTCTTTCTGAATACAGAGTATTTCTGTTCCATATGCCATTTCCTGTCCTCCAGGCTTTGATTTAAGAGCAGTGACAATCCTGTATCTATGTAAATATTTACAGGATAGATCCTGGATCCTTTTCAAGTCTCAGTTAGCAAAGCCTGTGATAGACAGGGCAAGAGCTGTCCAGCAGAGTGACTCCTTCTAAGAAAATGCTTCTGGTACCAATTAGAGCTGGGAGCAAAGGAATGGCAGAAAACAGCCAGAAGCAGGAACTGGGAAGTCTGGTGTCCTCATTTGTGATCCTCTAACATCTGGCACACACATATACAGTGCAAAAGCCCATAGTTTGCAATGCTTTTACATTTGTGGTACAGCATAGCCCACTCTTAATTTCATGCCTCCCCACAAAAATGGCTTGTTCTCCAAGCCCGAAATTCTCTGTGAGGCTAATGGATTGTAAGGACAAGTGATTTGTGGTTAAACTGATGCTTTTGAGGAACATATGACTAAGCAATATGTTCAGAGGATTTAATGATTTGCAAAGCATGAGAAATGAAGTTTTCCTTCTTTATGCTGTGAATGTAAGCTGATTTGCATATAAATTGGACCTGTCAAGTGTTCTAGTATCAATCAAAAAGTTGCAAATAGATCATTAATTTATGTGAATGTCACTGTTCATTTTATTTATTTTTTTTCCAAAGCAGTTTGAAAAAGCCAGATGCCGAAAAATGAGACACTCGGGGTTAAGCTTGGAAGTCTGAGAGCTTTGTGTAGTCAATGTGGACATTTAGAAAAATGTTACAAGCCAAAAAGCATGAAAATACACAGCCACCGGCCCCTCATGTGTTAAGCCTGTGCCACCCCTTGCTTCTTGCCACCTGTCTGCCAGAGATTACAGCCTTTTCCAGCCTGCTGGCACAGAAACCTCTGGTTGCTCCTTGGCCCTGAAAGGAGCCACATTAAACGCTGCTATTTAAGGTCCTCAAGCTAGAGAAGGTCACTCGTGCAGAGCTGCACAATGGAGTGATTGCGTACACAGCTCTGCTGTAAGATCAGAGGGGCAGTCACCTCCTGATGAGCTGCTGGGGCAGGAGCTGTTCTCAGCTGTACCTTTTCCCAGGTGTCCAGAGGGAAGAAATAACCTGTATGTTTGCATTCCAATTAGTGCTAAGCTAACGCTTTTACCTGTTTTATTCATCCCATCCGCCTATTCTGCATGGCTACATGGCAAGGCCAGGAACACCATCCTCTTTCCTCCTGTGCCTGGCTGAGTCCTCCTATGACAGACTCTACAATGTCTACACAAAAGTAGACATTGCAATAAATAGGAAATGCTTGTTCAAACAGCAAAATAAATACAATCAAGCAGTGAAGGATAACAGTAAGAAACAATAAAGGCAATTAAACTCAGGAAAAGTGATAATAACATTTCTAGCAGGTGGAAAACAGCAGGCACACTTCAGGAAGTTTTAAGTAGTGCAGATAACCATGGAGTTTCTAATGAACCCATGCAGTAAAACCAACACCAGTTCACCCTAGCATGAGAAAAGGCCAAAAGATGGTCAGAACTGTACACAAGTTTCAGCTGTGCAGCATCTGAGGTTGTGGGATGTGCCCACATGCTGCCTTCACAGGGGCTGGCATGGGGTGTGTTAGTTGAGGGAGTTACTGCAGAGGGCTGCCCCAGCCAAACTCCTGATGGGTCTGTCTCTAGTCTCAATGTCGTTCTGCCAATGCTGGGCACTCTGTGGCTGAGAGCCCAGAGGGAAGTGCCCAGTGGTGTATGAACTGGAGAAGCAATAAAGAGAAGGAGAGGGTAGATAATGAGGGGATATGTTATATGAAAGGGAAGGCAGCACCTGCTGCAAAATCCCACAAACTGCCCAGCAGCAAGCATACATCTTAATGTGCCACTGGGAATTGCCCTCTTCCCTCTGAGCAGTTGGGTCTGCCAACACTGGGTCGATGTGTGCTGTGAAGTGGCATCAGGTTTGCTCAGCCGGTGTCTCTGTGTCATGCCCCTGTGGAGGAATTCTTGCTCAGAGCATTCAAGTTGGTGTCCCCATCTCACACCGACCATCAGCAGTTTGCTTCCTCTTAGCAGGGAGATGCAAAGGCATAACAGGACTGTGTTTGCCACATGCTGAATGGGGAACAGCTGGAGGAAGATGATTGTTTGGGTTATTTGCCTGTTGCCTGGACATTTTGTTTGCTTGTTTGAGTCCTGAAAAAATATGTTTCCAGTTCCTCCGGAGGCTGGTCTGAGTTAAGCCTGTATATTGTGCACTGATTTTAAAAACTGGTGTTTTATAACTTTGCAAATGAGTGTCCTGCTGTTTCAGTGGCAAGGCTCCATAAATAAGGCAGTCTTCTCAGAAATTTCCGTGCCACAGAGCCAGTGAGACTGGGGGAGCAGGAGCAGCCAAAACCACAAGCTTCTGGTGTCAGAGAAGCAGATATCCCTGAGTCTTCCACTATTCCAGTGGAACCTCTCCTTGACTGGATTTAAGTGGCTGACTAAATGATAGTGCTAGCTGATTTTTATGGACTGTGCTTAAAAGCCACTCATCTTCCCTCACAATGAGCTCCTCAACTGGTTTACGCCAGCATCACTCTGTTGCAATCACAGTATCACATTTTTAACTGCTCTATCTGTTATCACTTGCATATATCCTCTGTTTCCTTACTTCTGGGTGTCTGCTTTTATTCTGAGTGGCTGAACAGTCCTTCGCCCTGTGAGAAAAGCATCTTTTTCTCACTGTATAGCGCAGCATCTTGGCTGCGGAAAACTGAGTTAAGTAAGAATAGGCTGGTCAGGAAACAGAGAGGGTGTTCTTGCCAGTTGATACTGGAGAAGTAATATCAAGAAGAATGCAGATTTGGCCAAAGCACTCGCAAGCAGTGCCATGGGTCTAGTCATGAGCTGATGTGTGCAGCAATTCTGCAGCTTCGGGCTGTGGTGGCTACACATCCTCTCAAATCACAGCAAAATATCAGTTCGACATGGACATGGGACCAGAATCAGGGGTTCACCCCCTGCTTCACAAAATGAATCCCTTTGACGCCTTGCATTTGTTTTGAAATCTCTTGTTTAAGTACTGACCAGACCAAAGGCTGTTTGATTTGGCAAGTGCAGACCTGGGGGAGGGGGTCAAGGGAAAAAAACAACAACACTGCAGCCGATTCATCCCTCCTTGTTTATTCCGCTAGAAATAGATTTGGCAGAGTGCATCAGGAATGAACTAATCAGCAGGGAATTAATTGGCGTGTTAGTTAAAAGGCAGGAAGAACGCGGTGAACAAATTCATGACTGGATGGCTGGAGGGTTCAAGCAGCCAGAGAGAAGCACTGCATAGTGGAAACTGTGACTAGTATGAGAAGTCATACAGCTGTGCCAGAGAGCCAGCAGTTGAGAGCTGCCCAAAACAACCGGGGGCAAAGATAACACGGGTGTCCTTGGAGACAGAGCTGGTTTTGAGAAGGGCTCCATCGCCCAGGCTTTCTTTTCCGTAAGGCTCCCACGTGTGGGGAGAGATGGCTAAGTTTGCAGGAGTGGGAGGGAGGGGTAAGAGAGGTACAGCTGGAGGAGGCTCCACGGAAAGACTGTGGAAATGTGGAAAGCAGGGAAATGAAGAGGGACACGTCACTCGTTGCAAGCTGAAATGCAGAGGGGGTAGTAAGGGGAAGAAAGGAGCAGGGAGGCAGAGATTTGGAAGCTTCATCACAGAAGAACTGGCCTCAAGAGCAAAGGTAATGCTTGTATACAATTCTCTGCCTTCTTTCCCAGGAATGTTTTGTTTCTTCCTCTGGAGGAAACATATCCATACACCTCAGAAAGAGGTTGTTGTGTTGATGGACTCTAAAGGCACCTGTGGGAAGAGCCAGGAGAGGAGGGAATATGTGCAGACTGGCATGGATGTGGAGGTTGGAGGATTGCTGCCTACATTTCCAGAGAACAGGGGTGTGCAGAGTGAGAGAAGCAGGGAGAAAGAAAGAGAAAGCAAATCCTTAGGGTCAGGCAGACCGTCAGACAGACAGACAGACATGGAGAGTATAAAGTCTGTGACTGCCTGTCTAAAGAGAGAGAGGGAACTTCCTAGGAGGAAGGACCAAGCACTAAATGAGAGAGAGATGAAGATAAGACATATCCTGAAAAAAGAGGTCTCAGTGTGTGTGTGTGTGTGTATCAACATATAGCATTATACCCACACAGGTAAATTGAAGACTATTCCATTGCAATGGATTTGTAACAAAGACTTTTGAAACAGGTGATATTCTAGCTATACCACTGTGGCTGGGTTAATATTGTAGGATCCAATTTTTAAAATTATTTTTGGCCTTTTTCATGATCTTTCCACCGTTACATAATTCTACAAGCATATTCTAATGTTTCTTTCTTTTTTTTTTTTTTTTTTTTTGCTTTGAGAGCTAACAAATGCCATCCGCTTTGCAAGTAGAGCTTGCAAATACGTTGATTGTTCTGGACTCACAGGCTTGGCAGCTTTCTCCTCTAAAAGCTCAGAGACCTTTCAAAATCCCAGGCTGGGAGTCTCACAGAACTGGCATAGAAATTGTATGCAGCTACAATATGCTTTTTTTTTTTTTTTTAAATAAGAAACTGTTGTTATGTAACTTAAACCTTCTTGAACCTAATACATAAAACAGAACCTTTTAGTTGGGTGTGGGTAAGTAATATAACGCTAAAATATTGCAATGGAAATAAAAGAGATAGAAGGAAAAAAAGAGGAATTCCAACAGTCTGCAAAAATAGCTTTATTATCTATTGAGATCCTTTACAAAATAGAGAACCTTAAACATACTTTGATGTTTAAATATCCATTATCATTGGAGTGAGAGCTACATTTTATGTATTTATGATTTACCTGAGATCAAACTCCCTGATTCACTTAAAAGTATATTTTATTTCTCTGCAAACAACCCAAAATCCAGAATCCCTCTTCAGCTTCAGTCTGAAAGTAGCTCAAAAGGAACTTGGAAAAGTTATGAGAGGAGAACAGACCTCAAGTGAAAAGCATGAATGTCGTTCACTTGCAGTTCAATGTTCAAATGCAGAAAAAAGCATCCTTCATTTTAGGTATCACTACAGTGATTGATAGCTCTAATCAACAACATCCTCTTCTCAAAGCAAGCATGGGCTCGAGCTAACACTGGGATGCTCATGCACTCAGGAGAGGATGTGTTTAGAGCAGTCAGAAGCACAGGAGAAGGTTTCAGGCCCTCTTGATGTACAAGGGGCAGGCAAGCTCTGCATCGTAAAGCAACAACTCACATGTCTGCAATAGGATGAGTGTGTTCTCCTCAGGCTTCAGGGGAGAGAGGGCTCTCTGAAACGAAGCTGTGTTTGGTACCAGAAGCAGGTAACCTGGGCAAATCCCCCAGATCCTGGCAGGCAGCACAGCCCACAAGCAGTGGTGAACAGTTGTCAAAATCTGGGGCAGATACCGAGGGAATCTCAGTGCTCTGTTGTGATTACCCACTACATTGTAAGGAGGGATGAGCACTGGAAATGGAGCAACAAGAAACCAAAGGGGTTAATGGGAGAGGGACAGCAATGGGAGCTCAAGTCCTGGCAGTACTCCTTTGCTTTGGGGCAGGGATTCTGGCTTGGATGGGACAACTGCTGATCCCAGCAGGGCTGTGCTCAGGGTATTAAGCTAGCTGAGCTGTTTTATCATGCTGAAGTGAGGAATCAAAAGGTTAAAAGATGAAAAAAAAATTTTGTAATAATGAGACAAATATGTTGGTCTTCATTGCCTGCAGATGAAGGGACTGTCCAGTGAATCACTGAGCTTACCCTGCTCCAAGGGCAGAATGTGATGTAATTTTCTGACAGCACTGCATATTATTGTAATTAATAGTAACAATGATAAAGCTAGTATGTTGCTATTGTTATTCTCTGCATTTAGGAAAGGGTTTCCATCCACAGATGTGAGAGAGTTCTCCCTGCTCGTCCATCTGTGTTCTACCCTGACAGTACTTTTCAGTGCAACTCTGCAAAAGTGCAGAAGACATATTTGAATCGGCTGGGGATCTGGTTCCTGTTAAAGATGACCCTGCAGACTTTTTCAGTGAGGAACTTTGTTAGTGAATATCCATTTGCTGTCTACAATTCCACCTAAGAGAGGGAAGATTGCTCATTTTCTGTGTGTCTGAGGTATGAGAATCTACTTCAAAGACGATTATAACCTGATGTTTACTGTGATAATAAATTACAGTAGACCCTCAGGAATGCAGGGAGCAAAGCTACAAAGAAACTGGTCTGTGAGGGGCCCTGCAAATAGAACATGTGGGTATTGTGATTCATTTGGACACCTGATGTTTTAAAAAGTTTGAACTCAAGTATGGTGGATTTTCAGTATCAGATGTAGGTGGAATTTATTACTACCCTTCTTTTCACAAATACAGAAAGATCAAAGTATTCCAGCTGTGGGGTATTGAAACAAGTGGGAGGTGGGAAGAGTAAGGAATGGACAATCTCTTCAGGAAGTTTTCCAATTAGCTTGGAAGCCACACTGTCTCCTTGATGTTGGCAGCATTTTCAAATCATTTGCAATTAGACACATTGGTGTCTGGTAAGTCCTTTCCCATCAGGGAAGATTAAAAAGGCATGTGCAGGGCATAGTCATTCAAAGAAAGAGAGAGAAAAAACCTGTAAAGGCTGGAGCATTTATCTGGAAAAGCTGAGAGGTGGAGGAGGTGTGGTGTCAATGCAAATAATTTCAAGAAGGTCCATGAAGACCTTTTCATTATGAGCCTTGGTGATATCGCCAGACCTTCTTAAAGATCTTTGTTTTGACAGCTCTGAGTTAGGGGGAAGAAAAGGTGTATGCATGTGTGAGATAGGAAGAAGGTGATTTATTTTTCCTTTAAATGAATACTCCAATTAGATGAAGAATACTAAATACAAATTACATCCTGACAGGTGGAAAGCAGTATTTTTAAAGTATCATGACATTTTCCATTAGTATGGCTATATTCATACTGCTACTTTAAATAGTGGAAAAATAAATGCAGTTTCAATTTAAATGCACTAGTGATCAAATGTAAGAAAGGAACAAAGTGAAAGGAATTATTTATTTACGGCTTTGTCTACTGCAGCTTCTGGTAGGTTTTGAGGTGACTGAATTCTTCCCAGATGGTTAGGAGATGAAGGCTATACTGTATTCAAAAAGAAATTTAATGTCCTCATATTTTGCAGTGAGATCTTACGCTTTTGATGCATGTACCTGAACAGGAGAATAATTTGGATTTTCTGGATGTGCCTGCTTCTCACATGAGCCTCTCCATCACTGTGACTACAGATGACCGAAATCATCACTAAACCCCATGAACCTGGCAATGCATTTTTTTCTGTTTGCTATGTGCAATATGTGCATAATGTGCAAATTCAGCCAATTTCCAGCAGAACAGATGTTGATGACTTTTTTTAAAAAAAAAATAAAATACCACATTCAACACTGAGGGACTAATTTATTAGGACAGAATAACAAATTAGCATGAGTAAGCTGTGGAGAGACTGATCTATCCTCTTACGTTTAGATATGGTACTTACCCAGGAGGGCTCATAGGTTAGGGTTGACTTCCTTGGCTTGGGAATGATGGTCAACTTGAAAGAAAAGAAGGAGTTAGGTAAGTGTTCACATCAGTTCACATACCTGTCTTGTCGACTGCAGCTTTGCTCAGGAGGAACTGACCCTGTGACACCAGGGCAAGGTGGAGATAGTACATGGGGGTGGGGTTGCCTTTGAGGCTCCATCACTGGGCAGCAGCTAAGATATTGCCACTGGTTAGTGGATCACATCAAAAAGAACATTTTTTTATTCTGGCCAATATGAGACACTTGATAAATTGTTTAATTGTTGTTTATCCTGTTTCTCCCGAATACGAAGTAGGGATGCAGCGATTTTCACACCTCGTAGTACCTCCTCCTGACACTGCTAGAACAATTATAGCTATAAGGTGCTATCCCAACATGGCTACATGTTGGGATACAAACAAAGCTACTTCCCCAGCTGCTGCCAGTTGATGAAGCATCTCAGTGCCCCTCCATTGCTTGAAAAGGAAGTAAAGGTCATACCCGTGAAAAAGAAAAGTCCCTGTGCTTCTTTAAAACCTAGACGGAGCAACTTGAACATTTTAAATTAAAACATCACCAAAGAGAAATTTGGTGTCGTGGTGGCAGATGGGAAGTGGAGAAAGAGAAGAAAAAAAGAAATAAAGCACTTAGCAAGATTTTTGTCTCTACAGAGACGGGGGAAAGTCAAGATCCTGCAACAGCCATCATGGTGACTCTTCCTCTTCTCCTCTTCATCCTTTTGCCCTGCAGTAAATCTCAGGAGGACTTTCTGGACCAGCATCAGAAATGGAACTACAGGGAAGGCGGTAGGAGGTCACAGTGGTGGTTCAGCATGGGAGGTGTTCAGTAACTCAGAGTTGCAGATTCACTTATTTTGTCCTTGAAGTGAGATAGACAGTGCTCATTCATGACTGCTCTTTCTTGATTCCTGGGTAGCTGCTGAGGCTACTGGAGAAAAAAATGGTTTTAGAAATAATTAGCTGGGGTATCCAGCGACAGTACAAAACGTGGGCACCTGAGGCAGAGAATTACACTGTGAGGGAGAGTTATCTGCTTTTTAATTTAGATCCATGTGTTTAATATTTGGCATTTCATTGAAACTGAGTTGTGATGGGGAATGGAATCAAACTTGGAGCACTGGCTCATATTTCTTGTTCTGACACATTTGTTTTCCTCTCTTCCATGGACATCCTGCTAACCTAGCTGACAAGGTCAACATAGAAGGTGTTAACAGCATTACTCAAACCCTTGAGAAATGGGGAAATGACATCTTCTGGCAAATGAAGCATACCCTGCTGAACAACCCAAATGCTCTCCTGCCTGAGTTCTCCAGGTAATTCCTCTCATCTGGAGGTGGGATTCAGTCCTCTCCTGGGTGTCTTCCTGGGTGTCCATGATTCATCTTCTTAAAGATATTTCTCAGCTGAGGGGAAATAAAACACAGTCTCAGTACCTGTTGTGCTACCAGCTCTGATTAGTAAACTGAATACTGTGCTAGCTATTTATTGCAAAACATTCTCAACTGCCATCACTGTATTACAAGAATCTTCCTAAAGAAAATGCCCTTGGCAGCTCACACTCAAGAGAGCAGGCTGGAAAAAATGAATTATGCTACAAATCCACACATGGGCTTGGCCACAGGTCAGAGAAAAGAAGCTGATTTGGTCTGTGATGTTTTTTATATTTCAGTCTCTAACACCTAGATCTGAGAAAGCTATTCACTAGTTCATGTCATCATATTCCCCCTTTGCATTGCAGGAAATATTAACTGTTGAGCAAACTCACAAAATTTACTTCAATCTCATATTTCCAGAAAGAGAGTAAGAAAGGCAGTGAAAGAAAGAGAGGAGAATACTGGGAATTACTAGAACCCTATTATCACTTTAATCAGAATTGTCCATAAAGCAAGTAAAGTGGCTGTCTTCCATAATTCCTTGTTATCTTTAGGAACAAGAAAAAAAAATATTTGCAAATGCTATGCATTGAACCAGTTGAAGAGGAAAAGCTAAAAGAATAAAAAAGGCACTGGGCAGGTGGTCACACAGTATCTGTACAAATCAGGGCTTCAGGAGGATATGCTTGATAGATTATACATTGGCCTTTGACATCAAGTGGATTTCTCCCTGGCTGTATGGGTAGCTGTTGTTACCAGCACAGAATTCATCACACTGACAGTGCTGAAATTCATTGGTGCCTCAAATTATCAGGAGTGATATTAAGTCTTGTATTTGGAAAGTTCTAAATTTAGTCCAGGAAGATGTAACGAGACTATCCAGCCATATATCCTGTACTGGGCTTTGAATTATAAGTTTGCTGGCACAGACACAGACTGGTTCATTAGAAATGTTGAGAACTAACAGTACTCCATGGGAATTGCTGGCCTAGCCTCCATGTGTACTCCTAGTTAATTAATACTAATTAAAATAAGGTGGTGGAAAGACCACGTTGCTCACGTTGGTCCTGAAGCTTGTGGTTTCCAGGGTTCAGATGGGGCACCTCAGATGAACTCCCATCACCGAAGGGGAACAGTAGCTTTGAAGCATCTTTTAATGGCTACTTGCAACTCTTTCATCATCAAGCGCCCTTACCCACCAAGAAACAAAGGTCATGGTAAATTACCTTGCATGCTCAGAAACACTCCCTAAGCTGAGTTATTCTTCTATATTACTCTCTTTGTAGTCTCCGCCCTGTCTCCGCAGCTGTGGACAACCTTGTGAGGGAAGTCCAGTCGATAAGGAAAAGGCTGGAAGAACTGAACGAACGTCTCAATGTCATCAGCAGAACTGTCCTTCCCCTTCGGCTGAATGCTCTGCAGAGCCAGAGGCGTGGAAATACTCAGCTGCGGAGACTCCCGGTGCATAGGAGAAGGTTGTATGCTCGCAGGAGACCTCAGAGGACTTAAATCTCTACCAGAAAAAAAAAAGAAATATTTTTTTTTGTCACCTGCTTAATCCTTACGCAATGGGACACTGCTGGAGAGAAAAAAGTAAAGCACACACACAAGCCAGCTTTGCTAAGGAGACCAGAACTTCTGCATTTTGTTGCTGCCTTCCAAACCTAGGTCAGTAGGAGAAACCTGACCCTGTTCTTTAATGATGGCTGTTTTGTGTCCGAAGCAAGAAAAAGTTGACAAGCTCAGTCTACTTGAGCGTGAATACCTTTAGTCTATACAAGCATTCTTTCTGCTTACCAGAGGAAGCTCTTTCTATAAAGATCAGGTGAATTTCTCTCTCTGCCCTATTTTTAAAGAACTCCATCTGAAACAGCTGGGGAATTTGAACTTCAAAAGTGCTGAACAACTGATGAATGCAGAAAGATGGATTAGTGCTTGGCACTTCCAGCTGGGCAGGGAGAGGGAGAGGAAGTTATGTTTCAAAATATAGCCTTAACCTCTTGTCCATGTTCACATGTTCAGACGGTGGGTAGGGCTGGATAACCTTGGTCTGTACATCATGCCTCAACGCTGAAGATATATCCGTTGCTAGGGACCAAATTTGAACATGCACCTTCTGCAAAGAGTGTTTTCTAGATACCTGGAACTGTGCTCTCAGAATGGTGTTATTCACTAGATATGTTCAGAATTTCCAGCACTCTGAAGCACATTGAATTGATTTTTGCCAAGACCCATGGATTTTTTTTTTCCCCCAAAACTATTTAGATATCTAATGGCAAAGATAGGTGTCTGGAAGGATTTTCCAAAATAGCTTAAGAGACTCTTCAGTCCCCAAAATCACAGATAATAATTCAGCTGGTGTCTAATTCACAGAATGTTTTCTCCACATGCCAGCACTGACCCCCAGACATTTCCCAACATCCTTTAGCACAATTAAGATCTGTAGAAAATTAACAAGCACGCACTCCAAAGACTTTGGTCCCTCAGGGAGTACCCAGAATACCCTGCCTTCACCTTGTCTTTGCCTACGTCTTCCTGACAATGAAGCTGGTGATAAAAAAGAGTGCATAAATCGAATTATGCACTGAACAGGGGACAGAGTGGGCTTGCCCTTCAGGTCTCTAAAGATAAATCCAATACAGAGATTTCCATTCAGCATTGCAGTCAACTGTGTATATGAAATGTGTTGAAACATAAGAAGGGGAGCCAGAGAGGAAAAGAAACAGGTTTTCTTTAAGGTCTGATGAAGCAATTTATGAGAACACAAATAAAGAATGGATTATGTCTAAATGATTGTGGGGGTGTCTGGCATGACAGTTGTTTTGAAAACACTCTCCAGTCACAGTGAGGATGCAGACTAGCTATTTAAGGATTCCCAAAGCCTGAGTTTATAGAAAGAAATTCAGTGACACCACAATAACCTCCAAAACAAAAGGGGGAAAAAACTAGTTTCATATGAAATCTTTTAGAATGGACCAGAAGAATTAACACAATGAGAATTTTAGCTGCAACCTGGGAGTTAGTTGAGTGGGGGAGGTATGAGCAGTGTGTGAGACAATCTGATAAATATTTCCCGGATGTAAATTCTCTGAGTTCAGGTTTTCAGAAAATAACAAAACTCTAACTTGGCCCTCCTTGGCTTTTGCTTGGGAATTTGAAACACTGCTTAGCTAGAGAAGGGAAAAATCAAGACTGTGAAAAGGCTGATAAAAGGATAGAGTTGTGCCTTTGTTGAAGTTGTCATCATAATTTCTCAGGAAATGTAGAGCATTTTGATCCCAGAATATATTTACATAAATTACAAGGAATAACAGGAGAGAAAGGCCCCTAACTTCTTGTTATTCTGCATTCAGAGTTTCTAGGCTGTGCTGTAGCAACAGCTGCATCCTTGCACAGACTGCTGATCCCTCCAAGGGATGCTTTGCTTGGGGCTGCAGGGACTGCTTGTTTTTTTGGCCTGTCTGGAAGAAGAGTACAACATAAATGTTAGCTTTTACGGTCATATTTTAGACACAAGCATTTTATCAGGCAACCTGAAGTTGTATAAATTGAGGACTACTTGAAACAGAAAGATGAGACTTCCCTAAGTCCCTCAAGTTACAGATGGTGGTGGGAGGCCAGGCCAGATCCTTGCATACTCTTACTTTATACCTAGATGTCTACCACCAGCTTCTGCCAGAGACAGAGACAGGACAAGATGGACCCCCGTTTTAACCCAGTCCATGTACTCCTGCCCTGATATGTGCAAGTTTGTAGTCTTGGCAAAACCTCCTCAGCACACTGGAGAAACTCACCATTTGCTTTAAAAGAGAATAAATAAGCTGCAGCATGCAATGTATATTACAATTCTGCAATTTCTTGCATAATGGTGAATAAACCAAGTAATATAAATGGTTAATAAATTACTAGTCTGTGGCCTTGTCACCACTGATAGCAGCCCCTGTCATTCACTCTGTGAAAGCCCATGCCAAGCTCCAGCCCAGCTCCCTGACCTGAACACGGCCTGTTTGATCAGATGATAACAGCCAGCTTCTTTAACTTCTTTGCCTTTGCACGACCCTCTCTCTAGATGGAAAAGTTTTAGTGTCCTATTTATTTTATAATTTTATTTTTTGCTGTTTAAGAGTGTAGGAAGGTTATGTGCCAGCCTACTTCTGCACCGCTCACCTTCTGTTTGAGGAGGCAGCATTCCAGCTGAGCAACCACCTTGAGGTGTCTCTGCCTCATCTGCTGGGGAAGCTGGCCTGACCCATGGGAGAGATTCCCAGGGACTGGTATTTGGTTTCTGCCTCTCCTAACCTCTTCTTAAAAGATCCTGGGTAAGGCACTTTCTCTAGCTGGCACTTGTCCTTTGACATGGCTTATACAACAAAAACACTCTTGTTGTCATAAGGTGTCTACGTCTTCTATGCATATAAATGTATCCAGCTACAGAAGCCATCTAAGCTCTCTGTTGAGTTTATTTACATGTATTTCTGGGAAGGGATCTGGATGGAACTTTTAAACTTTTTTGGGTGGTCAGTGGAGGGAGATCAAATATCATTAGGGGCTTCTAAAATTTACCCCTCACCTAAAGCTTACAGCATCCAGTAACACAGATCACTTCCTTAAAAAACTATGTTCCCCTTTAGTTTTGTTTATTTAAATAAATCCCAAAAAGACAAGAGGTTATGATTTTGCAGTTCCAGGAGCACGGTGCTCTTCCACGCTACACATGACACACTTCGCCCGTACTTCCCTTTTCCTGTATTTCATTCGTTTCATATTCCTTCTCATATTTCGCGTCTCCCAGAGATGAATAGCACCTGTTCGCGCACTTCATGACCCCTCACGCTGCTCGGCGCTCTCCATTACTTCNCACCGCCTGCGAGCGGGGCCGCGCCAGGCGGGGCAGAGCCGAACCGAGCGGGGCCGGGCCGAGCCAGCCGAGCCGGGCAGGGCAGAGCTGAGCCGCGCGGCACCATGCTGGGCATGGTGAAGAACTCGCTGCTGAGCGCGGTGGAGGCATGGCCCTACCGCCTGCTGAGCAAGGGCGAGAAGGTCGGTCCGTGTCGGGGCGGGCGGCCGGCGCCGGTCCCCGGGCGGTTCTGCCAGCGGGGTCGGCTCAGGCGCTGCGAGGGAAAGTGGGTATCACCCCCGGGCAGCGCCTTCCTCCTGGCAGCACCTCCATCCCCATCTCCTTCCCCAGGATCAGGTCAGCTACGAGGAGAGGGCGTGCGAGGGCGGCAAGTTCGCGGCGGTGGAGCTGGTGGGGAAGCCGTTCGACGAAGCCTCAAAGGAAGGGGCAGTCAAGCTCCTCAAGTACGTCGGAGGAAGCAATGACAAGGGTGAGAGATGCTGCCTGCCCCGCGGCGCTTGTGGTTGAGGCTTGGTGAAAGCAGGGTGGGTGCAGGCAATGGCACTGCAGTCCCGCCTGGCTTGTGGCTCCTGGCACTGGGCGTCTTTGATGGGGATAGCCCCTCACTGGGAAAAGTAAACTTGCCACAGGTTAAGTCATACCCAGCCAATTCATGCTATGAGCCCGCTTATAACCCATCTCTGTTTCAGGGTGAAATCTCAAAAATTATGTGTTTAAACAGGAATGAGTTACCTTGCAGCTGGTATAACATGAGGACAGGCAGACCTGTATGTATCACAGCTCCCTGGGTGAGCAGTAGCTGATGAAATCCAGGGTATCTGGGACACTTCAGTTCTATGATGTGCCCTTGTGGGCAGTGAAATAACTGTTATGACCTTGATATTTTATCTGGCTATTTTTATTCATGAAAGGGTAATGAACAATAAGCTTCCTTTCTAATGGTATTTCGTAATGTTTTATGGCGGTGCTTCCAGGTGATTGCTTCTAATTCTCTTTTTACTTAAGTGTGCACATTGTAACCATTCATAGCAGAAGACCACATATAGCTCTGAGGCATATACATGTTCATGCACACCTTTCTCCAGCACCTAATAGAGGGACTAGTGTAGTCTCTGTGGGAGTAGGAGGTGGATGCAGTGGGAAATGGCATTTGCAGCAACATGTTTTGGAAAGGTGATGATTGCTGTTGCTGTAGTAGAAAGGGTGCCTTCTATAACATGTGACACAAACACAGGTATGACATCAAAGGAAAATTAATAGAAAGATGGCTTGATCGTCAGCTGTTTTTGTGGCTGCCTGATCATGAGGTTTAGATGTTCCGTACTGCTGCAAGAAGAGTGAAAAAAAATGGTCTTCAGTGCTGTGTGGTACTTCTTGGTGGGAAAAAAGTTGCTGTTCCTGGAGTGTGGACAGCATGGACAGTCCTGCTGAAAGCCATGACAGCACTGAATTTTTGGGCACTGGAACTTGGAGGATGTCTGGAACGATTTGGAAGGGTTTAAGAGAAAGCTCCTGTCACCCAGTATTGGCTGTGGGCTCATGACTAAGTGCAGATAGTATTAATTTAAATGCTGATGTACATTTATATGTGCCACTGGCCTGCCCTGGAGCTACAGACCCTGTTGTCTTACAGCTGATTTGTCAGAAGAACAGAGTGTCTCATAGAACCACAAAAGCAGCACCATTAATAAAAAACATTCCAGAAGTCTCTTGGGACACTTATTTCCCAGGGTCCTGGTGTGGAGAGAGCTTGGCCCAAGCAGAAGCCTGATGATGGCTGTTCTGCTTCCCCAGAGGGGCCCACTCCTGACAAGGAGTTCATATGAGGAGTTTTCCAAAACTAAAATTAGCTTCTGTGAATTCCCTGTTAATTTTGTGAGTTCCTGAGAACCTAGACTTCTTTAGTAATGTGTGTGTGTGTCTGTTTCAGGGCTCGGAATGGGCATGACTGCTCCTGTCTCCATCACTGCTTTTCCTGCTGAAGATGGCTCCTTTCAGCAGAAGGTGAAAGTCTCTCTGCGGATCCCGAGCCAGTTTCAAGCCAACCCTCCTTGTCCTACTGATGAAAGCATTAAGATTGAAGAAAGAGAGGGGATGACCATTTATTCCACGTAAGGAATGCATCCTGGGATCTCCAGTTCCAAGTGCTGAGGTCTTTAGGGTGTTCTGAAGAGCAGTGTTTGTTTTACCAGGTGACTTGCTGGACAAGGGGTGCATGTGGTAGAAGGAGATGGAGGGGTATGTCTAGGCTGAAGACAGGTGTTTTATGTCATTTCTTACCCTTGATTGTGCTGCACTGATTTGGAGTATGGATTTTTTCCACTGGGTAAACAAGTGTGGAGGCTAACCCTGAAAGATACTGTGCCATTTCTATTGTATGAATCTATTGTTCTTCCCACTTTCTGGGTTCCAGATTGTTCATAGTCATTAAAAGTGTTCCTTTGGTGTGGTTCACATCAAACTGTAAACTGAAGCCTTATTTGGATGGACTCATACCAGACCCCACCATGGAAACAAGCAGCCATTGCATTTCTTCAAATCACCTTTGAATGTCTTCGGCTGTTGACTGACAGCCCGGACGCAAACTAGCATCACGATAGCAATAACCTCTTCACCTTGTCTTTACCCCTTGGAGGTTTCCCTGCCTACTTTCTTTAACTATTTTGGCTGACTCTTAACTGGCTTCTTTCTGGCCTCTGACTGCTGCTTGGCCTTTGCTCTGGGCGTGGGCCACTTCTGCAGTATCAGCCTGTTTTGTCTCAAACGTTGGCCCTGAGGGAGGGTGGTGAGGTGCAGGCTGATGTGGAAACAGTTCCTGTTGGTGGGAGGTCGACATAAACCAGACCCATTTCAGCACACCCCTTTTAAATAGCATTGTGTTCTGTAATTGCCAATTGTCTGTTCCTACCTCCCCTTTTTCTTGGGCTAGGTAGAGTTTGGCTTCCTTCGTGGTCTGGCTTCCAGCAGATGGTTGTTCACACCACAGTGAACATGGTTGTTGACAGCTTTGGTGAGGACTGTGGGCTGAGCTGCTTTGGAGATAACCTTGTGTTTTAGAAAGTTGTTTCTCTGATATGGTGTTGATTCACAGGGCAGGGCCATTCTGCTGGCTGACATACATGGGGCTGTTTGAGGGGATCCCTTTGGGGTCTGCCAATGGATGACTGCACCTTGGCTGTGTCACCCATGAGACTTCATCTGTCACAGATGAAGTGTGCTGGTTCACAATGAACAGTGCATGCATGAGTGCGTGTTGGCAGGACCTGGATCAAAATGCATGTCTAAATATACCGTGGCTATATATTGTTCTCTCTCTCTTCCTTTCTGAGCTTTGCCAGGACTGCTCAACACCTCTCTGGTTTCTTTGCAGGCAGTTTGGTGGCTATGCCAAAGAGGCAGATTACGTGAGCCATGCTGCCAAGCTGAAGGCTGCTCTGGGGAGTGATGCTGCATACCGCAAGGATTTCTACTTGTGCAATGGTTATGACCCCCCTATGAAGCCTTACGGACGTCGCAATGAGGTCTGGTTTGTGAAGGAGTGAACATCTGGCTCCCCGTGATGCTGCCTTGCACTGATAACCTCCCCACACTATGCCCCTGTCCTATTTAAAATAAACTAATAATTCAGCAGAGGCGAAAAACTATCACTGCCTTTCTCCATGCCTATGCCTTAGTCTTTTATGGACCATAAAAGTAATTTTAGAAGAACACTTGCTGACCCTCCTGACAGTCCTGCTGCCTCATTTCAGACCAGGTCCTCAGCCGCATAGACTCTCTTGATCTCTCCATGGCTTGTTTTTATCTCCTTTGTGCTTCCAGAGTTCAGTGCTGAGAAAGCCAAAAGTACTTAATTGATTGGTGCCTGACAGGAGTCACGTCCAAGTGGAGGTAGACTATTAGTCTCACCTGAGATGGGCAGGGGAACATGACAAAAGTGCATACAGAGACTTTTTTATCTCCTTCAGTTTGCTGCAGCTGTAAAATGCTGCTTTTATCTTTGCTGTTCCACAGTCTAAAGGGACACAGGCATTGCTGCCAACACAGCATAGTGAAAATAAACATCCTTTTCATTAATTCAGAGTGTGCAGAAGATCAACGCTTCTGTCATCTGTCTGAGAAATGTCATTTAGAGAAAGATCCAGGTTCTTTTGCAGCTTTCTTCTGTTTGAGGAGAGATGTTTTGGCGTGTGGTATGGCTTGATCTCAGCTAGCAACTGGACAATGTGACCTGGAGACCTCAAGATCATTTCGTCACCTTCCTATTACTTTTGTGTAACATTTCTTTAAAACTAGCCTATACAAGGGCCAAGGCAGAAATGTGTGTGGTTATCTAATTGAATTTGAGAAATGCAAGGCTGGGAAGAAAGCAGATGCTTATTACTTGTGATTTGAGGGTGCATTTGAAGAATGGTGAACATATAGTGAAACTACCATGGGTGCCAATCTAAAAATCTTCTTAAGAGGTGTCAGTTTTTGGAGGGCTACTCAGACCAGCTGTTTTCTTTAGAGGAGGAAAAGGAAAACATGGCTGTTCTGGAAAACAGGGACTTGGGTCAAATAGTGAGTAGCCTTTTGGAAACTTCAAATGCAATAGCAAGTGTGGGTCATGTTTCAGGAAGAGTGGCAATGTTGAAATGTCAGGCATCAAACCAGCATTGTGGCTGGCTCTGCCAGGGAGACAGCAGAAGGCCCTCAGTGGAAACACTCACACACCATGCTACTGTGGGTGCCTGTATAATTCGTTACCTGCACTAAAAGAGGTGTGCTCCTCTGGTGGTGAAGTGCTCCTTAGTTCAGGTGCTTTCCAAAAGCCATTTTCCCCTGGAGCTGAAAGAGACATTTGTCAGATAGCATCTTGGTTTCTGGCTGGTCAAGCTGTTGCACGTGTGCCTGCTTTCTGAGAACAAATCTCAGCAGTAAAAGCAGAAAACCTGAGGTTTTGATGTGCTTTCCATTTCTCTCTTGTTGAGCCATGTAAGAGCTTTGCTGTGGACTTCATGAGAGTTTCAGTCACCTGTGTGCAAGAGCAGCTAGTTCAGGATGGGTGAAAAGAGCAGATATCATTTAAGGAAAAAACAAACCAACAACAACAAGGGAAAAGCTATTGGGTGTGGTTTGTCGTTGCAGTGCAGGGGAGGAAGAATCAAAAGAGAAATCAAGACAAAGAATTAGGCTTTTAAGGAATTTTTGAAGCAGCAAATGCCCTATTAAGCTTGTACCTGAATCCAAAGGGACCGTTCATGTCCCAGATTTTTTTAACCTGTGTGGGTGAGGAATGGAGGAACACAGTGTTGTCCAGTTTATGCCTTCCCAGGTTCTTTTTGGAACTTGTGTGTAGACTGTGGATACAGTCTGGTGAATGTCCTTCAATGACCAAAACCTTGAAATTTCTCAAAATTTATCTTGTGAAATCTCAGATGACAGAGATTCTAATAATAAACCTGGTATATACAGAGCTCCACATCTCAGCAGCATGGTGGGGTTCTTTCATAAAATGCATACTCTCTGAACAGAGAGTGAGAGCTTCAGACCCAACAGTGAGAGTAAACATCTGTAGGCTCTGCCTGTGCAGCCCCGCTACTGGCCTTTTGCATCAGGCAGGCAGGATAGAATTTCATAAACATTGTTAAATGATGCCAAAGCCTTATGCAAACTGAATTGCCTTTTCTGTACACACAAAGATGCCAGGGTTTTGTCTGCATTTTCTGCAGTTTTGAAATAAATGAAAAACAGTATTGTGATTTACAGCTTCTGTGCTGATCACTGACTTTGTGAGCTCAATGGGAGTTGTTGATTTGCTAGTCTGTAGGTTGCCAGTTTGTGTTTGGGGTACTAATCATGTCACAGCATTTATAAATAGTCATAATGTTTTTTCCAGTAAATCTCTATTTTAGGTATCCTGGTGTGGCCCTGCATTATCTGACTGTGTGAGACAGGAGCTGATGAAGTAATCTTCTTTTGTTCCAGCCACTGAGAGTGTATTTGTGTTAATGTAGAAACAAAGGGCCGACTCACCTGAGGAAAATTACATGTTCCAGTGGCTGGGGTTCACAGGCAGTGAACATATGAATATTCAGGAAGATACTCATGACTGATTTTCGACATGATGTATGATCCAGAAATGTTAGACATTTTGTCCCATTGAGGTCCATCCAGCTTGGTGCCCTGTCCCTGTGATGGACAGTAGTGGACACCTGAGACAAGATTACAGGAACAGGGCAACTGTGGGCTCAGACCTCCTCTAAATATTTCCCTATCTCTAGTACAATGTGGCTCAGGGATTTTTGTTATTGTGCTTGGTGGACTCAGGTAGATTTTATCCCATGCATTTGTCAGGTTGCTTTCTAAAACAAGGTAAAGTTATTATCCATGGCATCCTTTTGTCCTTCCTTGGTTATAGAAGGGTAGAAATACGCGTTGTGTGAGGGTTTCCAGCAGGCTGTCTGTCTGCTCCTTAGGCAGCTGGGTCGGTCAGCTTTTTGATATGCCTCCATCCCTGCAAGTGAATGTTTGTTTGGACAGTCAGAGTCGCTGTTGACACTGGAGGATTTCCAGCCACCTCTTTGTGCTGGGGCCAGAAGTCAGAGGTGCTTTCTGGATTTTGACCCAAGGCCAGCATGGGTTACACAGACACTGTGTTACACACAATTGACTCCTGTACTGATGTTAAAACAAAACAAAAAATTTTCTCCATCTGCTGCAGTATTTGTTCTCTGAGAGATTAGAGTGCAGCAGGTTGTCTAGAGAACTCCTTGCTTCTCTTCTGTGCCTGTGCAATGTCCTTTTCTGTCTCAAGTGAATGCTGAAATGGAGAGATTTTTCTGCTCTTCAGTTGTTCGACAGGGCATCATGATGCTGCCTGTTGTGTGCTGATTTGAGAAGACTGCAGGGGAAACTGAGAGGTGGATGTTTCTCCTTGCTAAGGCCCCTCAGCGCTGCCGGAGGTCGCCTTGCTGGGTTGTTGGGATGTGGTGGGTTTGTGCATCAGAGACTGCATTGCTGCCCATGGCCCCTTTCCCATCGCCTCACTTGTCAGTGCAGTGGAACAGCTCCACAGCTGCCTGTGCTTCCTGCTGGGCTGGACAGGCTCAGCAGGGGAGTGGCCTTGGGAATTATCTCTGCCTTCCAGTGACTTCTTGCTGCTTATTAGCAGCTGGGCAGGTCCCTCCCAGTGCTATGCAAAGCAGTGGTATGATTGTGATAAGACTGGCCATGGGAAGGGCTACGTTTGAACAGAGCCAAATTTAAAAGCATAATTATACACGTGCCATGTAGATTTGGCTGTGCAGGATATACAAGCTTCCTAAGCTACTCTGCGTGTTAGTAAGGAATTTTCCTGCTGGTATTAATGGTGGCAAACCATATATATTTATATATGTATGTACGTGCATATGGGTATAAATGCATGTATATGTAATGTGCATGTAGACCAGCTACTCTGATCTATTGTTTGGCTTCTCTAGTCACTGAATAACTCACTAGAGTGAGTGTAGCCACAGGGTGAACTTTTGCAGACTGAAGTTTTAAGACTGCTAGAATGAGAGCTTTGTTAGCTTCGGAAAGAAATACTTTATTTTGTAGACACATGCCCAAATATATCTAACACTGCATTAAGAAGACGACAGCCTTTATAAAAGAGCTAATTGGTTAAGTTGTCCATATACATCTTGCCAGACTTATAATACTCCAGTCACTTTGAGGGGATGGGTGATTTATGGTGAATGAGGAAGTAACATCATTATTTCCCCATTTTCATCAATCCCCATGGCAAAGAGTGTGCGAGCAGCTATTGTGCTTATGGTCACAAATTTTCAGTTTTGCAATGCTGCCCCAAGGCGATGGGTCAGAGGAGGAAGACTGTGTCTCCCAGCTCACGTCGTCCCTCCCTATTGTAATTACAATAATACCTCTTTTAGAACAGCGCTCTGAGCAGCAGCTCTCTTTCTTCTGTGACAGCATTTCAGCCACACTGAGCTAAAAAGAAATGCATCTCTTTTAACAGGACCATAAGTAGCTTTGGATGTATAACGCCTCTATAAAACTGCTTGGCAACATGATTTATTAGAGCGAGATCAGTGGTAAAAGTGACTTCTCTGACAGTAATGGATGAAACACTTCCAGCGTAGCTACTCTGTCTCTGCTTGGTGCCTATGCCAACAGCAGGCTGGTTTTGTCAGCTCATTCATAATCTCTGCTTTGCTCTCAGCAGAATCCGTTGCACAAGGCAGGTTTCAGCCATGGCAGATGCTTTTTTTCTAGTCTTCTGTGGGAGCTGCTGGAGAAGATGGGTCAGTGGAAATACTGCTTGATTCCTGAGAATCTGTCTGCTTAATTCTACATCCAGACCCCGTACCTAGGTGAGAGTTGGGTGCATGCTGCTCCAATGCCCCTCACTGCTGCCCACCCCTATGAAGAGAATTTTGAGTGAGTGGGGTGGAAGGAGCTGCACTGTTCTTAGACTGAGTGTGAGGTCTGACTGATCAGCAGCCCAAGGTCCCGGGGAAGTCTGAGACAGATCTTCTGTGCAGTCCCTGTGAGAAAACTGGGTTGAGGAGCCTAAGGTGCAGATTTTCAAAAGTACCAGTGGAAGTGAAAGATCCCAGAAACCACATCCTGAAATATACCATATGCTGCAGCACCCTGTTCTGCATTGTGACTTGAGTGACCTTGGGTGTGCAATGTGACGCTGGCAGTGTGACCTGACTGTGGGGCTCCTTGTGGTGGGACAGCAGAGCCCAGCCTGTGCCATGTGGGCAGCTGCACCACCCACCCTTGGCCTTGGAAGCGAGGTGGGTTCTGGGAGACGTTCATGTTGGGGATGTGTTTTCTTTGGCACATGAAAACAGAGAAGGATTGCCATGGCAACTATTCTCCCTTGAGTATTTTTCCAGTGTTTTCCAATCTTATTCATTTTTCCTTATATCCCTAGTGTTTAATTTAAGGCCTTTCCTAATTGGAGTCTAAAAAAGCAATTGAAGTGAATTCTCTGATTAGACAAAAAGTTCGGACGCCTTCCCACACAACTGATGAAGTACAAGTTCAACAGAATTGAATGTTGCTGTGAGTAAGAGGAGATCTGAAATTTGAAATGTGTTGTTCCCAGACAAATGAAATAAATGAAGCCTTTTACTTAAAGCAAAGCATTGAAATAAAAGGTAGTGTACAGCACGACAATTTTGGGCACTCCCCTGCTGGTAGATCTTTCTAGCTGTTTAATCACTGATTGTAGACCTTCTCAATCTTCTTTATGACTCAACTTTGTGAAGGAACATCTTTCCAAATCAACATGTGCTGGCTCATTGAAATATCTCTCATGAGCTATAGTATTATTTAGTCTGGGTCCTTTGAAGGGGATGGTTACTGCAGTGGTGTTTCTTTGGGGTAATTACCATGCCTTCCATTTTCCAGTACCTTGCTTCCAATTTGTGTGTGTTTTTTCTGGGATAGAGTTAATTTTCTTCATAGTAGCTGGTGTGGGGCTGCATTTTGGATTTGTGCTGAAAACAGTGTTGATAATACGGGGATGTTTTTGAGATTGCTGAGCAGTGCTTACACAGAGCCAAGGCCTTTTCTGCTTCTTGTTGCAAGTAGGGCAGGGGTGCACAAGAAGCTGGGAGGGGAGACAGGTGGGACAGCTGACCCCAGCTGATATTCCATTCCATCGGTGCCACACAGCTTATAAAGTGGGGGGAAGAAGGGAGGATGTTCAGAGTGATGTCATTTGTCTTGCTGAGGAACTGTTCCATGTGATGGAGCCCTGGTATCCTGGAGATGGCTGAAACTCCTACCTGCACATGGCAAGTGGTGAATTAATTCCTTGGTTTGCTTTGTTTGCATACATGGCTTTTGCCTTACCTGTTAAACTGTCTCTATCTCAACCCACAAGTTTTCTTACTTTAATTCTTCTGCTTCTCTTCCCCATCCCACCGGGGTAGGCGAGTCAGCAAGCAGCTGTGTGTTGCTTCATTGCTGGCTGGGGTTAAACCACGACACACCTGCACACCGATACCTATGTGTGGGAAACCCAGGCTGGGGGGGAAGAAGAACTCCTGTGGAGGTGCAGGAAGGAGAATGTTGATGCCTTGGTTGTGCTGTCTCAGGGAGGGCGGTGTGAGGGTGGGTTGGTTGAATGCAGTGTCTTTGTTGCCCTGTACCTCCCACACTGGCCCTTTGCCCTGCTGGATGCTGGCAGGGAGACTGACGAGCCCCTTTCAGTAGGGCTTATGCCATGATGGCTGCAGCACAGTTGATCACAGAAGAGGAACCAGAGATTCCTCCCAGCTTCTTCAGCCCTGCCTTGAGACAGACTATGTCTCCTCCCTACGGCAGGGCCCAGGGAACAAAGATCTCCCTGGAAATTCCCTGCCTGACTCTCCCCCCGCTGTGTTGCCATGTGCTTTGCACAAGACTCTGGTATACGCCTTTGTGGAAAGCAATGCTCTTCCTCTGAGGACATCTTTGGCGCTGCTTCCCTGGAGGGGCGAAATCCTGAGGCACAAAGTGCAGTTGAGACTGTTCTGAGCGCTCCTCCCTGTCCCAAGGCAGGGAGGGAAACAGAAATGACAATTTTATGATTTTATGAGATACTGTGTCTTGGGAACCGGGTCTAAAACACCCTCCAGTTGGAAACCTGCCCAGCTGATTTCAAAATGATGAAAGCAGTCCTGCAGGTTTTGATCCAAATGGGGTAACAGGGCCTGGAGCAAATAGAGGTGGAAAAAATGGGTGCAGTTTCAAGCACACAGGGTACCCAGGTGTGGTTTTGTTCCTCCCAGGTGTATTTGTTGATCTGCCCGTGTGTTGACCCCTGTGTAGCTTCATGCCACACCTCTCCCATCTCACCGGGCATGGCAGTGGCACTGCTCACATGTGGGGTAGGCAGTGCCCTGTTCCTCACTTTGCCTCTCAGGTGCAGGCATGGTTCAAATCAGCTTCTAAATGGCTGCCCAGGACATCTCTCTGAGTCCAGGAATGAAGGCCAGATCTTGAGCCAGGGGAGTTGTTTGGCTGGAGACAGCTCTCCATGGAGCTGGTTTGTTAACAGGCAACAGGAGTTCATTTATTTTTCATCGTGATGATGCTATTTCTGAATAAGAGAGAAAAATGAGAGTTTATTTCTGAAGCGTATGATTTAGTTTTTGGCCTTTAAAAATTTGTTTATTTTGAATGAAAGCCCAGAATGCACATAATGTAGCAAAAAATTGCAGATACAGACAGGGATTTTTGTTTCACCTTTCAAGTTACTCCCACTCCTGATGCTAAGACAGTAGCATTTGAAAAGGCTCTGGATGTTTTCCCTTTCCTTGGAAAGAAACACACGAAAATAACAATCCTGAAGCAATACTGGAGGCACCTGCTTCCAGATAACTCTGCTGAAAGCAGCAAGGTGCAACCAGGCACACCAGAGAGATGAGGAAAATGTCCTGGGAACTGCCACCCGGACAGAGAGTTTCCCTGTGACTGCAGTTCCTGCTCTGGGGAGATGTAGCAAGGGGATGAATGTGAGCTCCCCAGACGGTCTTGATTTGAAGGTAAGCAGAATTGTTTTCTGAAATGTTTGATCCCATAATCCACAAATCCGTTTATCATAAAGAGCCTTTCAAACTGTTGTGACAAACTCTTCTGGACCGAATCCAGCTCCTGAATTATGAGAAGCTAAAAATGGTGTCTATTCCCATGGCTATAGACAGAGAGATGCTACTCAGCAACAAATGCACCACCAAGTGCCTTAAAAATAGCCCCTGTGGAATTATTCAGTGTTTGGGACTTGTCATTTCATAGGGGTAAAAATGGATTCATTTTGGCACAAAATATGCATAATATGTATCCACAGCTTTATAAATAGCATTTATAAAATTATGTGTATAATTTTATCTTAAATTGATGCTGAGCAAAGAGACAAAACAATCAACAAGAACTTAACACAAGTTTTGGTCTTAGATAATTGTAAGACTTTTGTCTTAGGAATGCAGGTGTCAAAAGAGACCTTCCTCTCTTCTCCCCTCCCTCCTTTCTTTCTTTAAGACAGCTTTAGGGAAAATACTTGAAATTACTGCTGTTATGGCAAATGTGATAGCTATAAGCCAAAGAAGAAGCCTGCCCAAAGTTGTCAGCCCACACAAATTAATTCCATGGCTTTAGCTATTCTGTAGGATAGGGGTTTCCAAATGCAAGCCTTTGTATCTCTTGGGGATCCAGGTTTTGCAAGTGGAGTCACCAATGTGGTGGAAATTCAGTTGGTGAGATGGTGCTCTGAGACATAACTGGGTCAATAGCTGGAACATAACTGGAATTGACTCTTAAAGGAGCATTTGGGGACCATGCTCTTTGTCTTCCTCTCCTGTTATTCTGCTTCCTTTCATCTCACTTGCCCTTGCAGTACTCGTACCAGGCCAAAGCGTTGGTACTGGTGGGTGGGGAGGATAAGGTCTGGTTGGAGGCTCCTGGGCTTCTTTCCTTTTCCACTTATGGGCTCCGCTGAAAGGGAGCAGGTACAGATATGAAGGCTTTGCTGCTGCCCTGCTCCAGGCTTTCCTGTCCACCCTCTATTCTGCAGAGCCTGGCTGCAGGCTGAGGGTCCTTCTTGCCTCTAAAGGTGCTCAGTCACAATCTGTAGCAGCCTAAGCCCTAGGAAAAGGTGGAAGATAGAGCTGGGAAACCAATATCCTGGGAAAACATTTTGCAAAATTGGAGCAATAATGTAGCAGAACAAAAGGTGAGGCCTTATAGGCATGGACAACAATTTTGTCATCAAACAGAACTCTTTTGTTCACTCACACTTGCACACCTGTACTCAGGTGCAGGTGGATGCCAGCATCCAAGTGGTGGTTTACTCTGGGTCAGATTGCCACGGCCACCACTGATAGTCCTGAGTAAGGACTGACCACCAGAGGAGTGACCCACAGCCCGCTGCGAAGTGCAGGGTGGAGAGATGGACTTGTGTGCATCATGCCTCAGAGCTGGTTTGTGAAGTCTCGGGATATAATGTATGAGCAGACTTGGTTGTCCTGTCCTCATCAGGGGGGATGAGGTGGATTAAAAGTGGGATTTGGTAACTGAGAGAAGAGAACAAAACAGGCTTCCTAGAAAAGTGCAATGGCACAAGACAGCAACTTCACCAAAATGCTGAGATCCTTCAAATTGTAATGCTTTTCCTTAGAAATGAGTATTTTGAAAACCTTTTTTAATGACATGCATAATTTTTTATTTGAAAAAAACTCTTAGAATAGTACATTTTTAATAAGGTTGTTTTTTTTTTTTCATATGATTTCACAAAAGTCAGTAATATTTTCTGGGGAAAATTACATCCCTCTTACCATTTTACTGAAATTATTAAATGGTTTCTAGGGCAACTTACCAATAGCACTAGGGTTCACTTTTCTGTTTCTTGAGGGGTCAAGGAGGTCTTCATCAGAGAAATCAAGGGATAGACAAAAATGTCAGAACTGTGCTTTGATGTTTTCCCACCTCTTGCTGAAGCAAAAAATATTGCCTGTTAATGTGATGAAAAGGAGTGAGGCTAGCTGGAGATTTATGCCCTCCTGGAGACATGGTGTGTCAGCTCTCCTCCAAATTCTCTCATGCTATTTCCATGGCAACTCCATATAATGATAACTCCCACAGATTTTCTCCTTTTATCTGTTATTTTGGTCCCAGATAGTGATGGAGTTGAGGCATACATTTCTTTCACACCATTTGATGCCCATCGACAACCAAAGTAAATAATGTCCTCATTCTTCAGGTCTTTAGAAAGCGCAGTTAGTTCACAGCCCTTTCAGAAATTCACCTGCAGAGCTGGACAGAGCTGGGACAGGAAAAGCAGTGCTACAGATGCTCAGAGGAAGCTGCAAAGGATGAACGCTCGCTGTCAGCACAACGTGACAGGATTGCATTCCACTCCTGCTCTTCTCCTCCCCTTGGCTGGGGTAACAGATGGACACTAAGGAGGAGGCCGTGGTGTGATGGGAGGATGGATGGTTTGGGTGCAGGGAGCTGCATCTCAACTGTCCTGCCCAGGGAGTCAGGAGGTCATTCTGCCTGACTGGGAGATGCTCCCATTCCCCCTGACGTCTGTTCATGATTGCAAATCTGGTCCAGCTCATGAGACAAGGACTGGGAGTTTCAGCCAGGCGTAGCTGCAGCCAGAGAAACCCTTGACCAAGTGCCACTCACCCATGACTTCCTCCCTCTTATGAAATCTCTGCAGTAAGATGCTGCTGGATGGTTTTACACAGCAGAAGTGGCAGGATGCAGCTTGTTCCTGGAAACTGTTCTTGCTTCATCTAGCTGGTAGGGCAGGACAGGCCAAATACTAGCACTGGAGTGGAGGGTCCACAGAGATCCTGAAGTACAGCTGCCAGTGTGGGCTGCACCGTGCTTGGTTTGCAATTCAGTCAGTGCCAGGGACAACAGGACAGTCTGAATGTGAAGACCTATCCCAAGCATCCACTTACTTCATGCTCTGAGGGCATCCAGATGATTTGGCCCTCCTCATTTCTTCTTACAGAGGCTTCCATTTAAGCAGATGGGCAATGCTAGGTGAGAGGGCATCCTCCTCCAGGAAGGGATCTTAAACCTTATATTTGATAGTAGTGTCCCTTCTGAGTCAGGCTGCTGCTCAGGAGAGCTGTCCTACCTGTTTGATCCCCTCTGTCCTATCAACCAGATGTTGGTGGGAGCTTTGCTGGGGCTCAGGCTGTTCTAATAGACAGAGAGGCTACTTATACAAGAAGTTATTCAGCTTTCTGCATGCAGAGAGATTTGCAAGGACAGGGCATGTCAAAGATCAATGCTCACCTGCTGTGAGAGTGGTCACAGCAACTGCATGGAACAGGGGAAAAGACAGCACTGCACCCACAGGGACCACATCCCATTGCTGTAGTCCCTTGGGATTTGTGCTGCCCACTACCCTGCAGGGTGAGTCAAGAGGTGTCACAGTCTCCCTGCTCAGCTTCCCACCAATCCACTGAGTCCCTCTTGCTTCCACCCTTAAAGAAATTGGGGCAGTTTCAGGTCTGAGATCTTTTGCTGCTTAACTTCACCTCATGGATACACAACGACGAGAGTTATTCCTCAGGAAACTGGAAAAGGAGACAGGAACTCCATGCTGTGTTTAGCCCCTGCTCCCAGGTTAGACAATGGACTTTCTGGTTTGGACTGGTGTCCATCACTGCCTGGGTAATCGTGAGCCACTGGCTCAGCTGTGGACCCAGCCTGTTTGTGTGTGAGATGATGCCTGTTTGCAGAAGCTGCTGCTTGTCAGCCTCCAGCTCCCTTGCAGCCACCTCTGAGTTAAGCCAGAGGGCTGCAGACACATGGGGTTATCCAGAAATCACCTTCATTACAGGAAGAGGAAGGAGGGCACAGTATCATAGAGTCATACAGGTTGGAAAAGACCTCTGAGCTCAGTCCTTTGACTGAATTCTACCATGCCCACTAAACCATACCATGAAGTTCCACGCCTGCTGGTTTTTTGAACACTTCCAGGGGTGGTAATTCCACCACTTCCTGTAGTTTGAGTCCTTGCCTGGAAGCAGCCCAGGTTTGACTCTTTTTTCTGAATGACACACAGCAATTCACCTGGGCGTGTGGGTGAGCAATCACCAAGGCATGGTGAAAATTTGACCTTCACCTTCTGCCCTGAATGCAGGAAGTATCTTTTTCCCATCATGCTAGCATGATGGAAGGATAAGCGTGTGGAAGACCTCCTGAAGGGCTCAGCAACTCAAGAGACATATCAAAAACAAAACAGCAGAATTTCTGAATAGCCGATCTCATGTCACCAATGCAAATTGGTGACCTTGTCCACATGTATTGTGATGATCCCACTAAACACAAATAATTCCCCATTCCCCAGGGTAGGACTGGGGTTGAGACAGTGGGGTTAAACACAGTAACAAGTCTGTTAAGAGGGAGGCTGCAAAGACATGTTTCTGAAATCCTTACATAATTCCAAGTTCATGGGTTTTTTTTATTTCTTAGGATTATGCTAAGACACATATACCCATAAAAATGATTCCTCACATACTTAGACCTATAGATGTCTCTAAGGTGAGAACTAAAGTCAAAGAAACTTTTTGCCATTGATTGTACCCTCAAGAATTTAACTTTTTTCCCAATATTCTCACTTCAAATGTATCATCATACTTCTATTAATTTCAATGTGAGCATTGTATGCACAGTTGGAGGCAGAGCACGCTCCTAAAGCTGACCACATTTGAAGAATGCACTGTGAAAGAGAAATCAGGCGAGACAAGGGGTTCAGCTCCGGGATCCTGTAAAGGAGCATGCAGATTCTTTCAGCATTTCCTCATTCATTCTATAAAGTTGATTCCCCTTTTAGAGAGTATTGTCAGACAATAAAGACAAATGATATTCAATAAAATGCAAAACCCATAATGAAACTTGCAGAGAGAGGACTTTCCCCTCATCCCACCCCACTCGTCCGAGGATTTGGAAAAAAGCACTTGCAGCTAGAACCAGGTCTAGACACCTCGGTAAATCTGGCTTTAGAACTTCTGCTGCCGGATGAAAAATGTGATCACCACGAAGAAACGAAGCACTGATCTGGTGTGAACTCACTCGAACGCTTTGAATAGGTTAAAAATGGTTCATGGTGTATCTTCGTGCGTTCTGAGTAACTCAGCAGGAACGGCACCGTGTGTTCGCGGTGGATGCAGATACCGCAGTGCCCCCGCCTGGCTGCTGAAGATCCGATGTCACGGCGAAACAGAGACGGTTCCAAATTTCGTGGTTTTGTTCGGCTTTCGTTCACTAAAGCACAGCAGGCAGTAGAGCCGATGTCCTCCTAGGACAGGAGCAGGGTAGCAGCAAGGGTGACAGTGGCACTGCGATGCTGCAAGAACTGAGTAGGCAGCTCTCAGGTCATTTGAAGCAGTACTACAACTGTCCCAGTCCTTCCATCAGCCTGTGCTCTTCAGAACTGAGCATACCTTGGCTCAGCACACACATCCTTGCATCAGTGGCTCCATCTGCTTGTGAGCTGACTTGTGCTTAAGAACTGGGCATTTAATCTTGGACCTGCCGATGTCTCATCTCACACAAATAATTTGCTGATTTTAACCCAAAAGTCTAGATGTAACACAACACAGTCTCAATACACAGTAGTGATGATGGTGATGGGTGAGGAATAGAAAGGACAAAGACCTGATAACCTGATACTTCTTTCTGTAATAAATTTGTTCTCTCCACGTTGCTGCCAGATACCACAGACTTTGACACTGGGGATCTCCTGGCTTTCTGACTGGCACAGTCCCGCCTAGGCAAGCCCAGAAGCTGGTGGCCTCCGTTTGGGAGGCAGAGCTGGTGAGCCATACTCTTCCTGGACAGTCAGTCTGCCAGAAGTATGCCCGCTTGCTGCCCACCCCAGCAATTGCCCATCTCTCGTAGCCTTGTGAAGCACCAGGAATCTGCAGTGCAGGCTCCGGGGGCTGGCTGATCTACCTTGACCACAGACACTTTGCCAAAAATGGGCAGCAGCCTCTCCAGGCAGCCATTTCTCTCCGGCAGCTAAAGTGCAGACAGTTGGGTAAAGGCTAGTTTAAATCAAACTAAACTGTGCCTAAAATAAAATGAATTCAGAGACAAGGTTCTTTGTGCTGCTGTATAAAACAAGCAGAACATCACAGTGGACAAGCTTCCTTTTTTCAGCTGGAAAGTTACAGTTGCTTGGGTTTGGAGTTGGGTTGTTTTGGTTTTTTTTTTATTATTGGAACATGCTGAGTCAAAGAAATCGTTGCGTGGTAGCAAAATTGCAAATTTTACCCAAGTTCCGTGTAAGGCCATGAATAANTACTACTACTACTACAGTGAAGAGTTTCAATGCCGAAGCTGAGGCGAGGTGCGGGTTTTTCTCCTGGGCTGGGGTTGGTTTCGGTTGGATCCGCGCGCGTTTCCCCCGCGCAGGAGCGGCCCCTCCCCGCGCTGCCGCGGCCGCTCCGCGGGACAAGGGCGCCGCCCGGCGGCCGCTGCCGGAACGCCAGGAGGAGCCGCCCGCGGGTTCCGCTGCCGCCGCCGGCTCCTCTCCTCGCACCCACCCTCCTGGCCTTGCCCCCGCTGCCTTTGAGGAGCCAGAAACCTAAACCCAGCCTCCTCCCTGTTTTCGAGGCGGTTGCTTTTAATCCTGCAGGAGTTAGCGCGGTGGGACCTGGCCCGCTGCTCTGGAGAACACCGTGGGTCCCAGGTGGGCGCTGGAGGCATTCTCGGACCCTGCGTGCCTCATTCATTTCTCCCTTGGCACCAGTCTCAGGTGGCTGGGTTAGGGGCAGAGAACGCGGCAAACAGCCAGTGAGAGAGGGCGGTTCAGCACTGCTAAAAACAGAGTTCCTGCAGGAACAGCCTGCTTTTTGGATTACAGGGGTGTCCTGGGATGACCAAGTGACACTGAGCAGCACCTCAGTGCCTAACTTCTGACGTTCAAACGTGTTTGTTCAGCCTGACAAAACCAGTAAAGAGATGATTTGCAGGAAAACATAGTTTCTTACAGCACTGAGCAAGGAGCAGTACCAGAGCCCAGGATACTGTGGAGGTCCTTCTCTGTCCATGATTAGAGATCTCAGCATTTGATCCTCACTACAGACTCTTTTGAGAGAAAAACAGCAGACAGCGACATAGGTTGGAGACACAGCATTCTATTTCCGCTCTTGACTAATTAGTTAGAGAGCAAGATGCCCATTTTGTAAGCCACAGCCTTTGCTTTCTCCTGAAATGCACCTGTTACCAGTTTGATGGGAGAAACTGCTCAGGCAGGCAGAGCCCTGGCTCTCTCTGGAGATAGATACAGATAAAATCAGCCTGGTCAGACAGGAGGGCAGTTCCTGCTCCATGTCTGGCACTTCAGAAAGTCTTCTGCAGAAAATGGCACTCACATCTAGCAGAGTGCTTCACTCGTCACCATAGCAAAAGCAAAGCAAATACCAGTTTCCCTAGAAACTGCATGTGGCAGGGCATGTTGACTTTAAGGGAGGGAAAGAATCCTAAATAGGAAAGTACTGGGTGCAGAAGGGTGAGTGTGCTGCAGGTAGGGAGAGGGGACAAGACAGGTCTCAGGCCCACAGGGACCAAGATGGCTGGAGTGGGGCAGGGACCCCTGGCAGAGACTCTCATGGCCACTGTCCCTCATTGCTCAGAGCAGTGGCAGAGACCGCCTTGGGGCAGAGGCAGCTGAGTCCCTGTGGTTGGGTGCCCCAGAGCTCCACTGAGTGCAGCTGGTCACCAACAGCTCACCAACCCCAGCTGGGTGCAGTGACACACACCAGGTGGTACTCAAGGGCTGAGCTTGCTCCCGCTGAGGCACACCTCCACTTTGCATCCAGAGCCCCAGAAAGCAGGCAAATTTGAGTAGGGATTCTTGGGTTTCCTTCTCCAGGGCTTCCTCCTAGGAGAGGCAGCTGCCACTGCGGCCCTCAGCTGAGTGGCCTTGGGTGCTATTTCTGGCTCCTGTCAGAAACCACCTTCCTGAGGGAAGCTCAGGACTGTTCAGTCCCTTCTATTTATAACCACACAAGCTCCTCCAGGGCAAAGGGAGTAACTGGTGCTGGGGAGAATGAATCTGAAGAAGAAGGCATTGTCCAGCGATGCACATTTATGGCAGTGTACACCAACCACATACCAGGCTGTTTGAGTAAGGGTGAAGTCAGCAAGGTGAGGGAAGTGGTTATTTCCTTAGTGCTCGGGAGGCTCTGTCTGGAGTACTGTGTCCAGTTTGGGTCTCTCACTGCTACAGAGCTTGATCAAGGGCAACGAGTCTGGCAGAGGAGCCAGTAAGACCACTGGGAGCTGCTTGGACTGTGTCACTGGGGGAAAGACTGAGGGACCTGCTCAGTCAGAAGAAAGGCTAAGGGGGATCCAGGTGCTCTTGTTTATGAACTAAATGGATGCTATAGAAAAGATGGGATCAGAATTCTCTTAGAGGTGCACAGTGAAAAGTCAAAGGATGACAGAGAAGTTGCAAGAAGGGAAATTCTGATTAGACACAGGTTTAAAAAAAATCCCAGTGAGAGTGGTGAGACACCAGAACATGGACCCCAAAAAGCTGTGTGAGCTCTACCTTTGGAGACATTCAAAGCTTACCTCAAACTGGTCTAACTTTGAGGTGAGCCTTGTTCAGGGCAGAAGCTGTACTGGATCTCTCCAGGAGTCCCATCTGACCAAAACCTTTGTGTGACTCTGAAGTGCTGCTAAACCTACTAAAATGTAGGAAGGAGCTGGAAACAAGGAAGGGCTCTGTGGGTTCTCAGAACCACCAGTTCCCTGCATGTTTGTGTGAGCTTACACTTTAAAGGGAGCTTGGGGCAGAACAGAGCAAGAGGCATCCCATGTGTTACCCACACATGACTTCCACACAGGCAGCTTTTAGATCTCATGTTTGTCTTTAAGAAGCTGCAAAATCAGTCCCTCCCTGGGGAGCATGTGTATATGTAGGAGCAGAGTGTAAGTGGAAATGTAGGGCAGCCTGAATGCTGTCTCTTGCTCCTGAGTGTTGCCCTCTAGGTGCTGCTCACAGGCTGTAGCGCAGCTGCCAGGGATGGCTGGAGGAGACTGCTCCCAGCTGTTCACTTTGCCTCTGCCAGGGCCAGGAAAAGGGGAGGCATTTCTCTGCTTCAGCTACCTCTGGTTCTGGTTCTGTGGGATGAGACACACTGAAACCTACAGCGTAGGGTTTGTATGGGGGAAGGTGACTGCTGTAACTGGGCACTGGACACACCACCTGCACTGTCAGCCCTGCTTTGAGACAGTCAGTCACCTGTGGCAAAGGAGCAACATGCACACTTGGACCAAAAGTTGCCACATCCAAGATGTGGCCCTGTGATTCTGTTCCTTGGGGAGCAGATCTGATTAAAGTGATCCCCTGGCCCTGTGAGCCTGGAGAGAGTAGCCCCAGCTGAGGGAGAGGGACTCATGACCCCTGTGCCACAGCAAGGGCTACAGGACTTGCAGGAAGAGAGTGAATCCCCCCCAAAGAAAAATCTTGTTTAGGGAGGGTGTCACTGGCACCAACTGCCAGAAGGGGCTGGGAGCATTTGGGAGGTGACCACAGCAAGGTTCCTCCCCACTCCAGGTTGTGTCACCACTGACTTGGGTCTGTGGCCCATGAGTTTATTGCACCCTCCACATTCACTCCTGGCCAGGCACATGGAACCCTACAGCCCTGGCAAGGCTGTGGGATGGTGACCCTGAAGGTCCTGGGACCGAACAGTGTTTTTGTCCTTCTTTGCTCTTTTCCCATGACACCCCTGACCTGAAGTTCAGCAGAGTTTATCCTGCCTCCTGATAATCCTGGCTGCTTTCATAATCCAGGTGTGCTCTGTGCCAACCCGTCTCTGGTGTGTACATTTCTGGCTCTCTGGTCTCTTTGAACAGGCAGAGGAGGGACCGGAAACCAGAGGGCCCCGGAGGCAGCGCACCTGCAACCACCACCACCAAGGGAGCCCTGTGCAGGAGAGAGGGCAGGGATGAGCCTTACTGGGTTTGCAGGCCTCCCAGTGAGCAGATTTTAAGAAAAAACAGCACAAGGAACAGGTAACCCTCCTGCCTCCTCAACTCACTTGTTCCTTTTGGGTCTAGTCTGTCTGGCCCCACCAGTTCAGGAATTCCCTGGGACGCGTGTGTGTGACTAAGTGGCCAACTGGTCTGGTTTAAGCTCAATTATAAGGAGAGAGGAAACTGCTGCTTTCCCAAAAGTCTCTCCCAAGGTGTGAGAAACCTGCGGCACAGCAGCACCCCTTACCCAGCAGTGCCAAGTTCCAGAGAAATTCATATTTATTTTGGCATTTAAATGAGCTCCCACACAAAGCTGCCTTAATATCGAACAAGTGCAAAATAACCCTGGGCAGATTAGTACTTGTGTCATTACAGAGGTTTAAAAAAATTACTCTGAAAGGCACTGTAAATCCGTGGAAGGAGATTTTCATTCTCTGCCAAGCAGCATGCATGGTAACAACCAAGTAATCAAGAAAATCGCCATGCCCTGACTCAATGGGAGTGCATATGATGTCTCTCATCTCTTCTAGTTCTGCTGCCTCTGGGGCCAAGGCACACTGGGAGACACTTTCTGGTCTGTGGCAGTTAGTGAAGGAGTTGGTAAGTGTCTGGGATATGGAAAACAGACGTTAAGAGCACACTTCACTCCTATTTCTCTTGGTAGCCTGTTCCTCTGCTCCACCAGACTCCAGCGAAGCAGAGGAGCTGGCTCTAACACATTTTTGAATCATCCTGGGACATACTATAGCTATCAATGACACCACGTCTGCTCAAAAACCTAATTTCTTGAAAGTCTGTTGCTGTTTCAAGCGTATCCCTCCTACCTTCAGTCTGCAAGTCAACAAGTTGCATCACAGCTTCACAAACCCTTTTCCCAGCCTGCTCTCCCATGTTATATGAGCATCTTTGAGTTTTCTCCCTCATCCTCTGTGTTACACCTGTGGACTGTGTAGGTGGAAGGGAGAAGAAGAGGGAGGGTTAGCATCATTTCCACCTCAAATTTACTAGAAAAAGGTAAGTTATCCTGTGACACATTTCAAAGTCAGTCCTTAGGAGGACTCTTTCTCATGCCAAGGGATTCAGAAGGCTCAGATGTCCCTGTGTTGCCCTTCAGTGCTGGTAGGCAGAGTGAAGTCCCAGGTTGATTCTAGACACCACTGTGCCTGAGGAAGGGGTTTACTTGCCAAGAGCATATGAATATGTGGTAGCATAACACACCATGTAAAATCTCATGGGAGAGTATCCTCTAAAAAGGGAAATTATAGCCTCATACCATCAGGTTTAAAAATTATTATCATTATTACCATCATGTAATTGATATTATTTTGTTTTGATATTGTTTCTACTTTTAAATAAAAATATTACATGTATTCAGAACATCAGAAAGACATCTTTTTACAAACTAAATTTCATACCTACAAGCTCCTTTCCTATTCTTGATTATGCAAGTACCCAACAAGAGACAAGCAAATGAATACAGATTTGACACCGCAGATACAGGCATGTACAGTGACAAAAAGTTCCCATCTTTCCTCTGGCATTTGCTTGCTGTGGCTTGGATTTCTATTTCCTCATTTCTTCAGCACTCCTAACATTGAATCAACTTTATTCAAGAAAAGTAGCACAGAGAAAGTACTAACCCTTCTTCTGCACCCTCAAGCAGCTGGTCTTTGGTCCACAGTGACAGCTTCAAAGAAGCCAGCATCCCTCTGCCATTTTTCCCCAGGTGCAATCTCCCAGCTGGCCCACTCCAACCCATGGAGAGCTATTGCTGTCACCCCACCAGCCATTACAGAAATCACATTCCCAAGGAAGAACACCAGTTCCTCATAGTCAGGCAGTTTGGGTTTTTATTACTTAAACAGTCCATATACAAAGTACTAAATAAATATACAGCTGTGTCAGACGCCAGTGTACCATACACACCCACTTGGAGAGCTCTCTGTAGTTACACATGAAATACCATGGAAAGCTATTTATCAAATGCAAAGCAGGTTACAGAATGATTCACCTCTGCAGACTCATCGCTCATCACCAGGGTGCAGTCCACACACCACACACACTCACACACGTACACACACTTTTGCACATTCATGCCTGGAAAGAAGGGGGTCCGCCCTCTGTAACCTGGCTGCTTGGGAAATGTTTGCGTTAATTCACAGACACACTCAGGAAGAGGCCAAGATCCAAGGTTCACAGGATTATATCCCACCAGGGTATTGCAAGGAGCCACATGGAAGAAGTTTTGTCTTTGGGGATCCACAGCCTGGAGTGGCAGGTGTGGGGAGGGAGCGTTTGCAGGGTTGGGCAGGCACCTTGGGGAGCTCAGCTGGGGCAAATGGGTAGGAGTCAGAGCTGGAAAGGAGGCTGCAATAACATGAATTGGAAGATGTGTCAGGGTAAATTGGTGTAGCTGGTTTTATGTCTTTTAAGTTTTCTTCCCCATTCCCAGCATGGTCCCTAGATGATGAGGAAGGTGTTGGAAGCAAATATGAAGATGAAAAAATGAATGCTCTGTCTCTTCTCCACTGATCTCTGGGGGACAGCCAGGCAGGGCTGGGAGTAGGCACAAAAGTAATAGTGGATAGATAAAAATGTCCTCAGCAGTACCTGAGATGTCTTCGTGGGTGGGCAGGAGGAAGGTATGTGTAGGGCTGAAGCTCCTGGTCCTTCCTCTTCTCCCATCAGACGCGGGGTGCAGGCACCCCCATGAGCTGATTAAAGCAGGTCCTGTCTGGGGCAGAGCCAGCTGATGATCTTCCTGCTTCTCCAGCATTCCTGCTGAAAATAGGCCAGGATGCTCTTCCATCAGAAGGGAGAAGCTCCATTCCATGGAGACAGAGTGAGCAGGGACAGGACAGCCAGGGCTGTGTCTGAAAGCTATGTTTGAAGAATAAGAGGGACCTACAAGGGTACCTTCGGGGGGGAAAGAGGATCCCTCTTCTCTTTTGCTGGTGTGGCTTGACTCTTTTGCAGGATCATCTCACTTGTCACCATGTGGCCCATTCCCCGTGCCTCTGCTGAGGGGCACTTAGTCTCTTTGCTCACTGTGGAGCTGCTACATGGGGCTTTTCCCACCAGTGTAGTCATGGTATGGGCTTGTCCGGGCCTTGGGGCGAGGGATGGAGAAATCATTCTGGGGTTCAATGGCCTGAAAAGGAAGCACAGAAATCTTTCTATCTGAAAATTGGACAGAAGTCATAAAACAGGGCTTATAAAGAAAACAAAGGAAGGGAGAAACAGAGCTGAAGGTTTCCTGAGAATGTGACCAATAAGGCTGTGGAAGAGGATCCTGGTGGAACAAATTAGTGATGGAGACGTGTCACCAGAGGACATGTGGGAACACGGTGTGAGCTACTAGACCTGGCTAGGCTGTGGTCTGAAGGAGGACTGGTGAATGGACAGGTGGACACGCAGACTGCCCACTCTGGATCCGCACTGCAACTTCCAGTGCCTGCTGGTGGGAATACATTCAGGGCATGGACTGAGGAATAAGCACACTCTCCTGAGGAAAGGGCAGAGTCTACTGTAGAAATGCTGCTCAAAAAGAGGACTTGTTATGTGGTAGCAAATCCCAAAGTATTGAAAGCCACAACCTCTTTACCTTGGGCCCCTCTTGCCTGCCCATGTCCCTGGACATGTCACAGCTCTTTCCCCCCAGTCCCAGGCACCTCCATGAACATGTCACCGTATCACCTGGCTCCATGCAAAGCACCTGCCTGCCTTCACAGAGCCTGTTCTAGGTCCATCTGTCTTTGCCCCTTCTCCTTCCCTCTCTTTCAGTGCCTGAACAATAGCCTGTAGCCTGCATGTGGCGAAACGGGTGACAGTGGCATGAACTTACCTTCATCTGAAAGTGAGAAGCGTACGGGGAGTAGTTGAGGTCTCCTGTGTCACAAGGCAAAAGCAGGGGAGAGTTAGTGCATTAGCATTACACAGTAGCTTGGAAATACCACATCAAGGGAGACTCACAGGGTCTGTGGCTACATTAGCAGCTGCTTTTAGACTGGTCTAACTATGCAATGTGCAGGGAGGAATGGGCTAAAATCCATAGGTGGAGGACATTAAATATTTCCTTCTGAAAGCAGGAATGAATGGTATTGCAAATAACAGGACATAGGTGGCCTTGGAGTTTAGACACCTCCTGTTGCCTCACAATTACTGTCACCACCACCAGCCAAATCCCTCCCACTTGTATGCACAGGACCCACTTCGTGGTATTCCCTGGAAGAGCACAGCCCTTCCTGGCTATTGTTTTACAAACCTGAGGGTCTGACTCCAGGTGACAAACATGGTAACAATAGCAAATCCACAGCCAGAGAAATCACATCTCCTACCCATAGGCTTGGGAAACCTCAATTGATTGAACATTTTGCTTTGTCCAAATAGGCAGAAGACTCATACAGAAAAGGAAGACCTCCTTTCCTTCTTTTTGAATGATGGATTCATTCTTACATGGATAAGGGAACCAGATCAGACCTGGAATAAATAACCTCCAAGGTATAACCTAGATAGGCCTGAAGAGCTGATGTGTAAGTAAGAAACAAAAAAACCCTCCTGATTTTTAACATGGACTTCCCAGACATAGCAGGGTCATAAAGAGTTATATTTCAGCCCTGACATGCAGCAAGTCTCCTACTCAGTCACTCCTCCTACACATCTTTAGCTTTTGCATTGGTCCTCGCTCATTTCCCTCTCGTCTGGAGATTAATTTTCATGTGCATTTCCAAAGTTTCATCAGTCTGAAACATTTTCCTAGCCTCTAATCTGTCTATCATCTTCAAATCTTTTCTTGTAGCTCTCCTAACACTTTTAGGTCATGAGTGCTGCTTGTGTGCTTGGGGCTGGGGGGACAGCGGAGTCATTCACTTCACCATACCTTGCACGATTTCATCTTGGGTGTAGGCACGGTTGTCCACTCCAGTGGCCTGCTTTATGAACTTGGGTTGGCAGAAGTCATTTTCTGGAGGATAGTCCTCTAGCTTCAGAGGAGCAGTGAGGAAACAAATTTCGGGGACAATATACATTATCAGGAAAATCCAGCCATTGGACACCAGAGCAATGGCCACAACGGGATCATCCCAAATTTGTTTTTCTAAAACCGTGTTTCCTTTTAAGAGCATAGTGATCCACGTGACCCAAATGGCAATGGAGAACAGGACAGTGACAAAGATGTGTGCCCCATGCCTCTTCCAGCTTTTGTATGACCCACAGAATGTGAACATGGAAATCAAGAAGGTCAGAGCCATCAAGAAGAGCACATAGATCAGAAGCATAACAAAGTCCTTGTTGGTATTCTCACGAGACATATTCAGAAATTCTTCTCTCTGGTTTACGAACATGGTGACTAAGTACTCAATGCTGATCACAACTTGTACCAGGGCAAAGGAAACAATGAAGAGCAGCAGCACCCGCCAGGAGAAGGGCTTTCTTCCTCTCACTAGTTTGTTGAGGTTGCAGGCATGGGTGAGGAGGCACGAGAAGCAGAGAGCAAAGATGACTCCAAACAGGAAGAAGCGAGTGGGACGAGTCCTGTCATTGAGTTTAATGATGAAGGCAAAAGTGAGACCAAAAACGCCGAGTGTGCCTAAAAGAAAGAAAAAATAGACGGAGATCATGTGCCGCTTGCTGTTGTCTTGGACTTTGCAGATGAGGAAGAAGAGCGAGCAGATGAGGAAAATGGTGATGAGGATGCCTGCTGCAGCCAGCGACTCCAGGACAATCCCCCAGGCCGCCTCCGTGTCACAGAGCAGGTAGTAGTCAGCATCGATGCTGCCGCAGCCTGGGGGAGATGGCGTTGTCATCCTCTCGCCTTCTTGAACAACCTCTCCTAAGCTGTAGAAAAAGAAAAAACACAAGCTGTCAAGTCAACCATCTGGGTACTGTCAGCAGTGGGGGAGGGGAGGCAGGGCAGACCTCCATCCCCACCTCACTGGGCAAGAACACCACAGTGCTAAGGACATGGGGCAATGGGAGCAGAGTCGTCTCGTTGTTTGGCATTGGCTCTCCACCAAGGGCAAGCCAAGCCCCTCAGAAGGAGGTAATTCACCTTCCATGTCCTCTGCACTGTGCCTGATGTTGTGCAATGTTTTAGGAGTGCAGGGAGCAGGGACAAGGTGAGGTGCTTCAGCAGGCATTTATTTGCTTGGTGCCCTGCAGTGCAGAGACTGAGCTGCCTTGTCACTTCTGTGATACAAGAGCAGCTGTTAGTCATAATACAGTTTAAGCTCTTGACAAGTTCAAACAACATCAGTACCTTGTACCACGGAGATTCAGAGATGAACAATGCAGAACAGGAAACTCGTTGTTCTGTTTATTTTCCCCCTTTTACATTCTCTGAAACACTTCTGGCTTTGATTTACTGTTACAAATGAAGGGGGAACTTTAATACCTTGTACCTTGCAGATAACTAACCTGGATGCCTCCAGCATAGCTCTTCTCACTCCAAATTCAACAGCAAATACAGGCCACCAACCATTAGCCCTAAACTCATATTCCTCCTTCTTCATG
Organism: Pachycephala philippinensis; assembly: GCA_013397055.1. Lineage (NCBI taxonomy): Eukaryota > Metazoa > Chordata > Aves > Passeriformes > Pachycephala > Pachycephala philippinensis. The sequence continues at coordinate 50,862 of VWZT01010358.1, read as the reverse complement.
GCGGTGTAGCAACAAGGAGTGTCTCCAAGACCTCAGCCTCCTCCCCAAGATACTGCCTGGCACTGACTAGAAGCCTGACATGTCAGAGCTAATGCTGTTCATTGCATGAGAAGTAACCACCAAGTTACTGCCTGAGGAGTCCACAAGTCAATGATGTCAAGGCCTCTAACGCATTCCTGCTGTCTCATCATAAGGATTTCAGCGCTGTCTGAGCAGCCTGTCTCCCAGGGGATAAGAGGGCTTAAGTGGGCTGTTTCGGGGAATTAAGTTCCCTACTTTCTTGGGAGCTTGAATAGTATGCAGAAACCACAGCACGAGGGTCATTGGGCACTTCATGGCCCATTATGCAGGCACCATCCTAGGGGCCAGATACTGATTTCTAGATACCAAATTGCTCAGTTAGACTTGAATCTCTAAAATCTATCAAAAGATGAGTTTAGATACAATATCACAATGAAACATGGGTGAACCTGTCCTTAATAGTGACCCACACTGGAAAACCATGGGCTTTCTAATAGATACAGAAAAAATTAACCTTGCAAAATTTAGACTTTAGTGCTCACTATGGCATTTGCCTTGATTTTTCTGCTCCAGAACAACATACTGCACTTTTGAATTTGGTTCTCAAGCCCTTCCAGCAGATTTTAGTGAGTGCAGGTTCTGTTTTTAATAAATGGCAATTGGTCTAATCCAGGGATGAACAAAGGGTGAAAATATCACTGACTCACTCTCAGCCCCACATATGCTTCAATGGGACCTGCTTATAACTGAACTGGGGAAGTATTTTTCCAGCTTCTAACCTCACTGTGTAAAAGATGTGCAGCTCTTCAAAAGGCTGTCTACAGTCAACTACAAATTATTCAAATATGCAGGAAGGCTGGACTCCCATGGAGAGAATGGAATAAGTAGATAACACATGCAGGAGTTTTCACAGTCATTGTACACAAAATTTTGGGGATTTATGATCGCTTGCACAGATAGCTGAGTTATCTGGACAATTGTGAGTAATAAATAAAGAACCTTTCTGAAAATCCAGAGAGAAAATGATAAAATTTTATCCACGGACATTTACTGTTGATTAGATTAGCTTATCTGTTCACAGCTCTGGCAGATACAGACTGGTGCTCGCTATTGAGGCACGTGGAGAGCCCAGAGAACCAGCGTGAGCGACCTCATGATAGCACGGAGCACATCCATAGCTTTGGGTCCTGACTGGTGCTTGCCACAACTAGCCACCACGGCCAGTACAACAAATGGGATGGAAATAACCTTCCTAACTTGGAGAACTGGGCCACTTGCAAGCATTTTTGCTGCCTTTTCTTTTTTTCCAGGGTAGATGTCCTGTGAGGCATGATGAGGCATGAAGAGCCTCTGCCCTGTGTCCTGGGTGAGTGTTGCTCCCCAGAAGCTGAGTCTGCTCATCCAGCATCTACAGAAGTGTCTACGAATTCCAAGGGGCTCTGCAGTCTGTGCAAGTGAACCTGTGCTGTGGTAGCTTACGCAGCACACCCCAAATCATAGCTCTCGCTTGAGTGCTGAGTCTTTTCTCTCCACCCTGACCCTCCTTTCCCACTGATATTTGTACATAAAATACACCCATTCACCCATTTCAAATCGTTTCCCGGATCTCCCCAGCTCTAGCTGGCAATCCCGTCTCAGAGTCAAGGATGGGAGGCACTCTCAGCTCACTGTGGCACCCATGCCCCAGCTCTCCCACGCCGCAGAGCCACGGTCCTGCACGCCATCCCAACGCAGCTGCAGAAGGCAGGCCCACCCTGGGTCCTGTAAAACATTGCCTTTGCCCTTGCATTACCTGTCTGAATCCTGCCTGGCGAAGGCAGCAGGGAGGCTCCGTCCAGGAGAGGCACCTTCCCAGCGCTCCAGTAACCGGGGCACCTCCGCTCCTGCAAGCCCGGCCGAGCAGCAGCTCCGCGCTCGCCCTTCCTGGGAGCTTTAACAGCTGGAGGGCTGAGGAGGTGGGGCTGAGCACGCCTATTCCAGTTCCACCGCCTCTCCTCTCCCACAGGACACGGCTGTGAAAATTCGGCCCCTGTGCCAGGAAATGAAGTAAGGGCTCCTGACGTCAGCGGGGCACTCACCCCTGCGGCGGGGTGGGGATGGAGCCCCGGGACAGCGCTGAGGGCTGCTCAGCCAGGCACCTGATAAGGTGCTCCCCTGTCTGACTCCTGGCACCCGTGGGTGGGGACCGCGACTATGAATAGCAGTGCGTCCCCTCCCTGCTCCGAGCCTTTTGTCTCCTCGCCTGCTTTCTCACCAGATAACTGCTTGCAAAGTAGGCGATGAGGAGGCTGTGGTGTGCGAACGGGCCCGCGGTGCCCAGAGGGAGAGTGGGAAGCCTGGATCAGAGATGGTTTCCCCGGGGCTCTCAGTGGGTGCTGCGTCTTGACGTGGGGACATGTCTGCTCTGCTTGTCCCTTCCACCCGTGCCAGCGAGAGCCGCCGGCTCCTCTCCTGAAAGGGCGGCTTGCCTTTCCTCGTGTCTCGCTCAGACCAGCCTTACTTTCCAAAGGCTCAGCTCTGCCAGCTCCCGAGCGCTGAGTCACTTTGTCCAAATTGCTGGCCCAAACGCTTGATGAACATAGGCAATGACAAATTCCCCCTTGCTCTACATTTTATGCCTCTGGCCCGACACACCTATCAGCACTACTCCATCCAAATCCTCGAGTATCTCCAATGTATTCATGACTTCATTTGTTATTTTAGATATTACTCATTGGGAGTATTCCATTATGCTGATTAAGGAATTGACATCAGGGCCTATCTACATTGAGCACACAGCCCCAAACCTAAAACTCCCCCTCACCTCATGAAGTTTGTGCTCCTTCCCAAAACCGGGGGTGGGGGGAGAGCAGCTGCACATGCCTGAGCTGCGGTCTAAGTGCCCACAGGTGTCTCATCTGCTTGTTAATTTTGTTTGTTTTAGGGCTTCTGGCTTATTTCTGGGTGCTGCTCCTTTTTGAATCTCACATGTGGAGATTGCCACAAAACTTGTATGAGAGAGTCCTCTCTTCCACACCCCACAGAAGTACATGAGGACCTGCAGGGATGAGTGGCTCATCCAGTGAAAGGCAACACTCAGTGCAGTCACTGTGGGGTGGGCCATGCTGAGCTGTAAGACAGTTCTTCATGTCCTTCCAACTTTTATTTCCGTGTAAAATCCTGAGGCTTCTTAGGAAAGGACATACCAGGTTTCTCTACATGACATTAATCTAAACTTTAAAGCAGGTCCTGGGCTTAGTGAGCCAGCCAAGAAGGAGGCAGGTATGAAAAATGAGATGAGAAAATAAGGAGTCATGGAGAGGAGTTTAGCACCATCTCCGTGGGACCCAACCTGTCTAGGAAAGCATCCCAAGAAGCTTTCAAAGGTCACTGCCAACCTATTTGCATCTTGTCAGAGCACATTATGGACTGCCAGCTACTTCCCTGCATTTATAGAGACACACAAAACCTCATGGAATAGACCATGTCAAATTATATCAGGGGAAGAAAGAAGAAAAGATAAAAGTAACACAGACGTTTTTCAGTATGCCTGAGAAATCCATGAGAGTCAGTCATCAAACACAACCTGTACTTTCAGGTGGCTTATGGGGCTACATTTAAAAACAATCCCAAGCTACTGAGGAGCCTGGGGGCTGCTGACTCACCGTAGTTAGTGTGAGACATGGTGGCCACGGCTCTCGTGCTGTGCCAAGGAGGGTGGAGAGGCACCACTGGTCTACATGGGTGAGTACAAATGGCACAGTGATCGCACCAGAAAGGTGAGATGGCTGTCACCTTGCTTTAGGGACGGGATGTAACCTGCAGATAGAGGCACCTAAATTTAGATGTCTGATGGTTATTACCTAAACATGAACTGAGTGTCTCAGCTCCCGAACAGCCAAAACGTCAGAAGGACTGTCCCAGCTGATTGGATGCAGCTGCCTGTTTCTGTGTACACTGAAATGCTCCCAGGTGTGGTTGCCTGGATTGCCTGGGGCCTCACTTTAGTAGTGTCATTTGAGATGCCCCAGTGTCTCCTGCTCAGCTTCCAGTGACCACTGCAGTCAGCAGGAGCACATGAATTTCCCATACCTCCTTCTATCAGATCTGGCAGTCCCGTGCAGATGTTTTGGATACCCTTAGGCATCTCAAATCACCTTTGTAAGAGCAAATGGATTGAGTGCTCAACCTCCTTGGCTATTTCAGAGTTGAGATTCCCAGCTTATATGCAGGTACCTAGTCCACCGTATGGAGTTAATTCTGGTACATCAACATAGATAAACAGTTCATTGAAGGTGCTGTAGCTTTGGTATCTGTTACTCAGTCAACAGCATAGAGATGGCATATAAGATACAAGAGCTGTGGGAATCAATCCTTCTGGAGCATTAGTTCACACTAAATAACATAGGAGATCCAAAATGAGCCTAGGCACCAGTGCATGGACAATTAAATTGACTCCTAGGTGCCTACAGAGCAAAATTCTTCATTGGAGGCAGTCATGTGGAATCCCACTATAGTTGGTATAGAGAAAGGGGCATTTCCAGGGTAGTTGCAGTTGATCTGCTTCAAGACAAACCAAATCACGCCTCAGAAGTACCCACTTCTTTCCAACAGAGATGGAGACAAGATAATGATACAGATCTTTACATTTCACAGCTGAATTGCACAACAAATCTCCAAAATAATTTAAACACAATCCAGTAGCAAAATGCTGGTAATGTTGGAAGTTCCTTTAGGTGGGAGGCTGTTGGTAGCAAAACTGCTTGCTTTGGCCATATTGGAGCCCTGGACAAGCAAGCTGGCTGCTGGTAGTGGGAAGGAGAGTGACTGTGGTTGACAAGGAGAGTCAGGGACAGCAGCAGGGTCTGACCCCTTTGGGCAATGGGCACCCACAACTCCTCTCCCAGTTCTCAGGCAGCAGGATGAGGGCTGGGCTCTCCCTCTGTGTCAGCTCTTCTCCCTGCCCCTTCTTGCTGCTGGCATTGCCTGGCTCTGCCCCCTCCTGTGGGGTGAGAGAGCCCAGTGCTGCCCTCAGTGCCCTGGGCCAGCCTTTCTCCACTGGCTTCAGTGTCACAGGGCTGAGCTGCCAGCAAATGGCAGAATGCTGCAGCCCCCTCAGCTCAGCCAGGCATGGGGAAGGAAGCACGTCTGGGAGGTGCAGGGACTGAGATAGTATCTTTTATTAAGGCAAGTAATAAAGCAAGTAGATGCCTGGGGAGAGATGGTGCATGGTGCTCTGGAATGTGTCTAAATAACACATTTGTGTTTGACCAGTGATATTGGCTGCATTGTGAATAGGCTCGTGTCATTCCTTCTGCTTAGCTGCCTGTGCACAACAGATAGCTTAATAACGTAAGAACAGCCTTGCTCCCTGAAAAACATCCCCCTGCCAGTACTGATCACCGTCATCCTGAGCTGACATTACAGCAACCTCCACCCCATCCCACTCCATCCATTTCCTTCATCTTTAAATCAGTTCAGGTATAAACATTATGACACCCTTGGAAAGGACCTGGCACAGAGATGACGGGTCTTCAGCCAGCCACTTTGGGGCACCTTTGCCTTAGACAGGAGAGAAGACAAGGGAGGGGGTGTCCTTTCTGAAAAGGGGCATATGGGATCTTTGCATAATACAGGGCTTTCTCCTGGGTGTCCTGTCCCTGAAACCCTCATCTTCTGGCTTTGGAAGCATGTATCCAAGGATTACCGAAACCTCTACGACTAAGAGTTAAATAGCTTTCCTTTGGAAATGAAGAATGTTGCACCAAAAAGCAAATATTATCTAAAATAATTGCAAAAGAAACACATTCCGGTGTCCTTCAGAGTCTTAATTTGTCTCTGCAGCTATCAGTTCTTCCAAACTGCATGCTGTGCTCCCTGCTATTTTCAGTCTCAGGAAAAAAATAAACATTTCTGGTATGTAACAGTGCTTTGCTTTCTGTGCTGATTGCTGCCTCCTCTCAAAAAGGTTCCCTTCTTTAAATGAGCAGGTTTTGGCCAACCCCTTTATCTTCCTGGCCGCTAAATGCCCAGATTCCTGGTACAGGACTTTCATTTACTGGGAAGGAGAGAGATTTGGTCAAGAAAAGGGCAAAGAGACTCATTAAAATATTGAAATCAATGTTATTGAGTATATTCTATAAACAGAAACTTTCAAACTTGTGAATTAACTGCTACAGCATTCCTGATTGGTGAGACCTTGCTTATGGAAATGGACTGCCTGGTCCTCTGCTAGGAACATGATGCTCTGCAATGCTGCAAGCAGGATCACTTCTGCATGCAATCCCAGGTATAAACAGCCTGGTACCTGGAAACCCAGGGGTAGGGGGTAGCTCCTGGAGTACCTGGTGAATCTGTGCTGAGTTCATGCCATGGATTTACTCCTGTCTCATGGGTACGGGTATCACAGTCTTTCATACTCCACGAGTGTGGGAGCTGGAGCAAAAATGGGCAGAAATAAGTGGAGAACAGCCAAAACTGTGACTGTGATCACTTTGGCCAGGAACAGCCTTCTCATACAACAAAACTGGTGCTTTTTAAGGCTGTGAACAAGTTAAAAAATTTAATTAGATTTATCACCTCCTTTAGGACTTTCAACAGTATGCTGATACACATTTCACTCATGACAACTGAGCCATTCCTCTAGATGTAATTTCCTGGAGGTGTCCTGTACCCATCCACTTACCAGATCAGCAGAGAATGCTCGAGCCCTCCTTTATGACATTAACCTCATCTGCTTTTATGCTGATGCATTCCCAAAGCAGCAAGTTGCCCTGATATGGATGACTGGGTTCTGTATATAAATAGACATTTTGGGAGAGTAACTCTCAGTAAACAAGGGATCTGAAAACATATCCCCAGAAAGGAAGACATGCCAGGGGAGATCCAGGAAGATCTGCATTTTCTCTCTCCCATAAAGGCTGACTCCAATGCTGGGGATTTAGGAGAGAGGGGATGTCTGGCTGCATCTTTAGCTACTGAGGCATGACAGAGAGACTCTCAGCAAAGCACTCCGGGAGGAGTCAGCCTTTGCTTCCCTTGTGTGCCAGTCCTGGTTTTGGTACCCTTGTCTGGCCACTAATCGTGTTCCTTTTGGCATTCCTTGCCCACTGTGTCTGGAGTAGTTTCCCTTTTTCCCTCCTTGTCCACTCCACATTGTGGGATGTGGGGTTGCAAAGACTGGCTGAGATTCTCGTTGAGAGAGGATTAGGCTCACTCTTTCATGGGTGGCTGTTGGCAACAGAGGTTCTGAGACATCCATCCTGCCCTGGAATCTGATTTCTCCTTCCAGCTGTGTCTTGGGTAAGAGGTTCTGCAGGAGACTGCTTCCATGCAAGAAGCATTCCTGGGAATCAGGCTGCACACAAAAATGACCCTGCTCAGTGATACAGAAAATCCTTCTTTACTGCTTCTGGATCAAACACCACCACAATAACACAAAGCAAAGCTGAGATCCAACATAAATCACTCCTCCCTTTTAGATTTCATCAGAAAAAAGAAAATAAAAACATTGATAGGTTTTGGATTATTTTTTATCAACAAGCTTCTTCATGCGAGTACAGATCTTTGTCCCCATGCAGCCAGCATAAAAGCCAGCATAAACTCCATATTGTCTCTCCTAGATAAATTATCAAAAATACAGTTGTGTTTACATGTTTAATCAGACCCATCTGATGATCTTGAAGATTTTTCCAACCGTATTGATTCTATGAAATGGCTATATACAAATCTGCTGCTGACTGCAGAACCATGGCCTGGGAAGAAGCCATCAGTTTTGGTCATTGTGTGTAGACTAACCTTTAATCAATGCTGTGATTTTTCTTGAAGGAAATGAGCACCGGTGGAAAAAAATATAAGAAACAATTGTAAGATAAGGTCAAGTAATTGAATTCACAGCCTGTTGATCCCAAATATTTTCTTACAGTTTAGAGCAGGTTCCCAGGGCAGGCAGTTGTTGTTCTCTGAGTGTCACAAATCCCAGTGTCACCTCCTGGAGCTGGAGAGTTGCTGAGGAGCCATGTAGGGAACCACAGTCAGGTTTCAGGAACATGTAAGCAAAGAACATGAGAACACACAATGCTCTGGTGCTAGCCCTGCTGAAGGATGTTGTGCTGCAGTTCTGGGAGAAAGAGTTTCTCTTCTGTGCAGTTTCATCTTCTGGGGTGGTCAGGGCTTGGCAGCAAAGCTCGGGCAGATGGAGTTGGGGACTTTTAGCTCTGCTCTGCTTCACACTATCTCCCAGGAGCCATGGGCATTACAGTCTGTGGGTCCCCGTGATTTGGGGGGAGATGGTTTGTGTTCCTCTGGGTTAGAGCTGGAGACTGTTAGAAGTGCCAGGCCAGTGCTTACCTGCCAGAAATGCCAGTGAGTAATAGTTACTAGATTATGTATAAATGACTTGTAAAGCCAACGCCTCATTTCTGCTTGATAGCTCACACTAGATAAAGTTTGTTTCTTGGCACTGATTATAGATGACCATAAACCTCCTCAGACATCTTCCAGGGCAGCTCAAGCTCTCACTCATATGACAGCATCCATCAGGGGAGTACTAGCTTGGTTCATCCTGAAGTCCTTCCCCAGCTCAGTGTGCATGTGCCAAAAAGACCAATACAGCCTTGCAAATGCTCAGAGATGAGATAGGAGAAAAGCAGGTGTGTTTTATCAGGCTAGGGGCATGTTTTCATCATGCACAAAAGGCCTTTTCATTCAAATCCGGAAGACTCCCCTCTCTCTGGCAACCCAGGAGGCTGGGGAAACGCTTTGTTTCTGGCACAGGTAGATGGTATGCCCTGGCAGCCTGGAGGTCTGATGCACAGTTAACAGTGGGTCCCACCACTGCTGGGGGAGCACAGATGATTGCTTAGGACACTCATCCTGGGTGGAAAATGGAGCTGGCTGGGCAACAGAGCTTGGCATCCTTCATTTAAAAGGCCAGCATATTGCTGGGTACCCTCTTTTCACTTATGATTATGTATCAGGTCTCCTTCCACTGCTTCCTCCATCATGGTGTGCATTGAGGCAAGTGGGTTGCTCTTCCAGCTTCAAGGACGACACAGGCACATCAACACCCCTGGACAGTGTGTCACTGGAGGCCTAGGACTGCACTTCAGTTCTTTACTCCTCCCACCAAAAGCCTTTTCTTAAATGATTCTCTTGGTGCAATATCTGCCAGAAGTGACCAGTTGTGGCATCAGTATTAAGGTCTCACAAGTTTCTTTCTGCCCTACCCACTAATCACAACTGACGCTTTATGAGATCTCCAACTCCCAAGTATCACCAGGGACACTGAGCTCCCTAAGGGACATACCAACAACATGGGTGTGTTTCAGAGGCCTGAGAGCATTCCTGCTCCAGCTGCTGGCTTCTGTAAAATGATGCCTCTTTCTGCAGTTTCTGCCTAATTTCGGCAGGCACATAGCCACACAAACACACACATACCTGTGTGCAAGCACGCACACCCCGCTGTCAGCCACACCCAGCCTCACACTGCCTGCCACGCTTTTGCCTCCGTGGTTGCCATGTCTGTCTACTAAAACTAGACAAAAATGCAGGACTTGCAAGGTGTGAGGGTGCTGCTGGTAGAAATGGTAGCCAGGGGAGGGAAAAGCAAGGGAAGGCAATGACAAGCCAGGAGTGGAAGTGGCAGTCAGGCAGATTGGGAAAGAGAATGGGCAATTGCAAGCCAGGAGCATCACTGAAAATGGTTTTCCATAGAAAATTCACTGCAGGATATCTAGCATATCTACCTATTCCTCTGTAATAGGTCTCCTTTGCTTTGTGATGCCAGATCCGAAAGATGTGCACTCTTTAAATGCTATCTAGTTCAGTGGCTCCACTTTTTAAAGATGGAGCACGTGAGGCCATAGATTTGAATCCTAGCCAGAGAGATTAAGTACTTGAGAACTGAAGCAGAGGGCCTAATGTAATCCATTTAATTATTCTCCCTTTAATACTTCCATGATAAATAGTGGAAATCTCAAAGGGAAAGTTAACTGAAAAATGCAGTCTGTGCATAAAATTCCTACTATTATTGTTTAAAGTTTTCTGATTCATGCAAAGAAAAAAGTAGTCCTCAAATATATAGCCTTAAACAGAGTTTGCACACACACACAGATACTCTTTCTCACTCATTTAACCAAAAGTCCATTATTCCGCTGAAAGTTCAGATGGACATTTCCACTGGTAATTCAGACTGGCTGTCAGAACTTAAAAGTGTCTCTTGATCTGCTGCTGGGATAGTTTCTTTGTGTCACCTCACATCTTCATTTAACTCCTCTCCTGGTTTCAGATAAGCCTATGGGAATATTTGCTATGGTCACTAAAGATAGTGTAAACTTGACATGTTTACAATAACAAGCAGCAATATCGGATTAGAAAAGTGCATGAAACTTAAATGTGAACTTCCAGACTGGATGTTGTGCCCAGGGCTAGGAGAAGACGAGGTCTGACCAAGACAGAAAATACAACTGATTGCCATGTCCCTGGCATTAATTATTTTTCTTCCAAACTTCTTAACAACCCAGGAGTTCCCCTAAACTAGGGGGAAGAACATCAGTGTGCAGTCATTGTCAACAGCCAAAATAGAGAGGACTTGGCTGAAATAGAGGTTTACAAAACATCTGGCCAGCAGTATGAAGAGAAAGAGAGCCTGTGCATCCATTTGGACCAGTAATTTCAACCTAAAGGAGCCCCTTTCTGGCCGTGCTTCTTTCCTGGCCACTTAGCTGGCTGCTGGCTGTGATGCACAAGCCTCCCATGGGAGCCCCTGGACTCCCTGTTGCTCTCCAGACCCAGCAGCCCAGGCTGTTTTGCTCGGTAAACAAAAGCGACACTGTAAGTGACAGCCATACCCCAGGGAAGGGTTGAGTGGAGGTTTAATTGCCAATTAACCTCTTCAGAAATGCAAACACAGCTTCAGCTAATGGTATGAGCAATCCAGGAAAGCATCAGAGATGAGGGATGCCTCTTGGTGTGTGCATGATATGGCAAAGGGGAGCTTTGCCTCTCTGCAGCAGGTTCTCTTCTCCTCTTCCAAAGTTGTTGCATTGTCCAATAATCCCTTCTGTGTTCATTATGAACAAACTGCTATAACAGACATTTGTTTGCAGTAATGAAATACCAACTGGCACACGAGTAGCTCTCTTTAAAAGGCTATATATTGCTTTTTCCAGGAATCCCTGGCTGCAGATGGGACCTCACCCAGCATAAGACCCATCAGCTTTTGAGCGTCAGGCAGTGCTGCTGCATTTCAGCAAGCACGCATTATTCCCTCTCTGTGGGGAGGTTCATTTGATCACATAGAAAATTCAGTGCCTTTGTGCCTGAACATTTTAAAAGGCAAAAAGAATCACTACAAATTTTAGCACCGACCTTCTGCTTGGCACACAACACATTCCATTATGTGGGATGAACTAAGATATATTCTTGAAAAAAAAAAAGCCTATGCTGTATGTGAATGAAGGGATCCCACCCACATATGCTATGGATTTGAGCAATATTATTGCTCCAAGGGCTTTATCAAATTACAGAGCTGTGATACACATGGGATTCAAGTTACCATGAGATTTTACAGTACATGGGGTTAGCTTTCCCTCAGCCAGAGACCTGCACACACACAGTAGATCTGAAGCTGTGTTGAACCAGAACTGAGCCAAACCAACTTCAGTTCTAATTGACAACCCAAATAAGAACTAAATCCAACCTCTAATGATTCACCTGTCTGATCAGCAGTGTGCTGTAGATGCTCACTAGAGGTAAAGGCAAAGAAAAGCAGCAATCCACACGCATGATTCTGCCAAACAAAGCACACATTCTGGATAAATTACATGACAATCTGGTTTCTTTAGCAAATCCAGCATCTGTTAACAGTCCTGTTCCAATTAAAAAAGGTCTGCTATTATGTAACAGTTGATAATCCCCAATCTCCGGACTGGTTAATCTAGATGTGTGCATGGTTAAAACCTCTGCTGGCCAATTGAAATCTGACTTTCTTAACTACTCATTTATAATCATTGAGCAGAACAATGACACTGTTGAAACTATTATTGGTTAGGATGTATCCTAACCTTGCAGGACAGCATGAAATTTTGATTGTTTTGCCCTAAATCGAACCATCCTTCTCTACTTATCAAAAAGAGTTGACTACTACAAGTAATGAGTTGTTGAATAGAAATAAACCATCTTTTCCTAACAAGCAGTGCTACATTAATTAACAAGAGACTTGCCCAGAGAGCCCAACAGGATCTATATCACTTTCTATCATATACCTACTAGTTTTGTATCTTCTAGAGCACCTGGAAACACAGATTCCAGCCAGTCCCTTAAAAACTGAGATGGGATATGCCTGCAGGTGTGCAGTGGAGGAACCTCTACCTGCACTGGGGTTGTAGTAGCTTCCTCTGGCAAGAGGCTTCAAGGCACACAAGTGTTACCTAAAATACCAGTAGGATGGGGAGAGCCACACGGGAACTGCTGAGGCAGCTCACATCTTCTCTATACCCTGGAAAACAAAAGCACAACAGAACTGAAAGCAAACAGCTTGGGCAGACACCTGTTACACAGGAGAAGAGCCTGCAGGACCATATTGCAGTATGAACACCAAAGCAAAGAACCAGCCCTGTTGAGGGGGCCTGGTTGTTGCAGGCTGTTTGGCGGGGCAAGGCTGGGGAAAAGTAAACAGGAGAGAGTGCAGAAGGTCTTTAGAAAAGGGGATGCATACATGAGACTTTCATGGTGAAGGAAGGGATTCAAACATGTAGGAGAGGCTAAAGGGGGGGTGAGAAAATGGGAGGTCCCAAAAACCCACCAAATAATGGAAGCTTACTAATGCAACACATTCTGGGACATGCTGAGCAAGAGGAAATCTTGCCTGGGAAGGCTCTCAGCAGAACTCAGCAGGTCTGTGCCAGCTGAACAAAGTACATCATTGTCAGTTAATTATGTGAAGGGAAGCCTTGGCCAATGCTTCCAAAGGAACAAGTCAGTCCATGTGGAAAGGCCTGAAGGCAGGGAGGGTAGCTGCACCCAGGCACTCGTGGGTGAAGGGGCTTCCCTACCCCAGCCTGTGCAGGGAGATTCCCTCTCCCTCAGTCACAGGAGAGGTGGTTCCCCAACTTCATGCACCTGCAGGCATCCCTGTCCCAAGATACCAGCCACCAAATGCTTCCAAAGGTTAGTGGAATCCCTTGGTCAGCTTTATCTGATTGAATGATGGGAGCGGGCTGGGTAATGATGCAATCCTGCAAGACAGTTCAGGAGAGCAGAAAGATGCAAAGTCTGCCTCGCTGGGATTCTGCTGACGTGCAGGGCAGGCGGGCTCACCTGTTCTGGTGTACCAGCACCCTGTACATCAGGCAATTCTGGTTTCTGCTGCAAGGCTCAGCCCAGCACCCACTTCAGTCACAGAGCAAAGCCTTCCTGCTGAAGCAGAACCCAGGGCAGTACACAAGCTCACATGCTGTTTCCCTCTATACAAGATTCATTTTAAGGCTGGTGGCTTCTGGTTGAAGAATTACTTTGACAAAGCAAGCAGAAATTTACATATTTGTCCTGACATCATGAAGGCAGAAGAAATGAGTGTCCAGATCACAGAAGCCACTTCAAAGCAAGGTCACCCAACTATGGCTGGCTTCAGTTCTCTATCTGTCAAAGGTCTTTTCCCACTTAGAGAGATAACAGCTTCATGCAAAGAAGAGGGCCTCTCCACCTATCAGTCCTCCTCTTTATCCCTGTGTTTTCACATCTAAATAACTACAGCACTGTCTTTTCCACAGACTTTGGACATTAACCCACCAGCTGTTTGAGGCACAAAAGCATCACCACCCTCCACATTTTCTACACTGTCCATATAAATTGGTAATACACCGTCCTGTAGATCTCAGGTGATCAGAGAAACAAAGGGCTGACATGACTGACAAAGCTGAACACTTGCAGCTGAGGCTGCCCAGGCCCAAGCAGTGGAAGCTAAATAACATGACAAAGGAGGAGAGCTCTCAAAGTTGTTTAATCTGTTTATCCTGATTGGCAGAGGACACACTGGTTCAGGGGCTGTACCTTCCTTTTCAAGAAGAACAGAGCAATTAGCTTTCCAAAGGGCTGCTTGTGTTAAAAGGAAAAAAGAAAAGAGAAAAAAGGAAGCCTTATTTGCTGTATGTGTAAGATACAGAGATAAAGACACTCACCGAAGATTTAATTGATACCTTGCCCTCCAGCAAGCTCCCTTCCCATTGCACAACAGGTTTATCAACAACAGAAGGCTAACAGGGCCCTTGCACTAGTCATGTCTTCTCCTACATCTGCTGCTTCTACTACATCCAAGAGAGCCCCACCTTTCTGCTATAGGGTTTTCAAAGGACCACAGCAGTCACACACTCACACAGTCCATGCAAATACCAGAACAAGACTAGTGCCAGTGATTCCCCTGCCATCAGCTTAATGCAACCCGGATGGAGAGGGAATTTCCACACTCATGACAAACTGTTCATCAGACAGACCAGGTGGCAGCATTTGGAAAAGGGGGGAATAGCCTGGTGTACAGAGAATGGATCTTCAAAAAAGTCATCCTCTGAACTAGACAGAGGCACAATGGGAGGAAAGAAGTCATGTCTGAGTGGCAGCTTTGGAAGAACCAGAGGGTCCCAAAACACTAGCAGGTTTTTTGCAAGGAAGAGCTCTCTAACAAACACATCCAAGATGAGGAGGCCTGGCTACAGCCAGCCATATAATCTCACATCTGCTTGTGTTAATCTCTAAATTTGATCTTAGAGAGAACACAGTAATAAATCTGTTTATGACATTTCTTCCACAGATCTTTTATAAACATTCCTCATTATGTTACCCATTTTGGAGAGCACAGCCTTCTCTCATTTTTAAAAGTTTGCGGTTTTATCTAAACTCTTTTTGAAAATTGGGAAGGCAACTCCCAAGATTCCTAGATAATACTGAAGAAATTCTCACCAATGGGTGGAGAAAGACTAAACTAAGATACACATACATGCCTTGAGTGTATCCAATGGAAAACAGCTCATAGCTCTGCAGGGTCTCCAAGAAGCATCTCAAAACCTGCAACTACAGGCATGGAAAGCTGCTTTGTCAGGAGTCTGTTAGGCTGTCTTCTTCATATTGTTGATTGTGTTTGGAGAAGACTAATCCTTAATGACCACAGACAGCCTCTGGCAGGCACCAGGGTAAAGGCTTAACAAGCCTGTGAGCATGCACATGAGCAGCAGTTAATAGGAAATCACTCACTTGTGGCAAGTCTGTAATTCTGAATACATATTGAAGGATAAAAAGTATTACTTCCCTGCTGATGATACACCAAGCACAGAAGCTGTCAAGGGCAGATCAGGCTGGGTATTTCCTGTTATAAATTCCCTTCAACTGAGCTGCAGTTAAGACAGAAGACCAAGTATATGCAATTACATGCATGACGGGAGTACCTTAATTTCGGTTGCTTTAAATAAAACTGAGTGAGCCTCCACACATTCTCTCCCAGGCTTGCTCCATGGATCCTTACACTGCTACTGCAGGAAAGGAGGTACTTTTGTGACTCCAACTCTTATTGTACAGAAGACTTTCTCCTACATCAAAGCCAAGAAATTTCATGCTTTAGCCTTGGTCATGGGATGGAGCAAACGTACAGTGAAAACCACACAAAGGAGTCATTTTTTCTATGCAGGAAAGCCTGCATACCCAAAGCAATTTACCCTTATCAAGCAGTCCTCCATCTACATCACACAGATAACTTGCAGAGCAAGTTTTGCTATTTGCTTTCCTTTACACAGAGGCATGTTTGTGAGTGAAAAATTTGAGCAGGATTAAGGGGGGACTTAAGCCCAAATGGGAATACATGCCAAAAAACCCACCTTCCTTGAAAATATCAAAAAGGGAGGAGGAAGTGACGGACAGAAGCAATGGTTTCTGAGAGATGCAAGAAAAATCTTTTCCCACTTTTTGCACAGAAAGCCCACATTACATTTCCCTTTCCTCAGGAACTCTTAGCAAGCACCAAGCCCGAAGGAAGGCAGAAACTTTTTACACAAGTCCTGTCCCTAACTTTATTCTAGAGGGAGGCAACAGACCAGCATGTACATCTTTGCAATGATGAGGATCCTCCAGAAGAGAAGGAAAAGGTAAGGAGTTCTCTTCCCTTTGGGCATGCAAAATTACCCTACGCTAACCTCTAGGAAACACAGCTTCAGGCTTGTAGGTGCTTCCCTGAAAAAGTGCTGAACAAGCTCCAGAGGCATCCACCCCTGCCTGAGGACCTACAATACCAAGATCTAAAAACTGCACAGTGCCACTGTCTCCGATTGCACAACTAGGCATGACCTTGGCACAGGCCAACACACATCCTACCATGAGACATGACGTATACTCGCTCACCATGTTCAGGAAGGCAAACACTGGTGCCCCAGGGGGGCTTTGGAAGCAGAGAGAAAGTGTTATTATCATCATCCTAAGTTTCCATATTTGCAAGGTCCTCAGGAAGAGATCCAACACTGGAGGCACGGCTGTATTCATCCTTGGGCCAGAGATCAAGTAACCATTTCCATTTCTTAGGTGCCAGAGGAACAAAACATCCTTAGTTCTCCCTTTTAAATGTTGTTATTCAAAAGGAGTTTTCCTAGTCAGACCAGGAGAAAAAGCCATCTGAAAACTAAGAAAGTATCTTTTAACCTTTTTTCTAAAGTTCAGGAGTTAACCCCAGATCATGGGACTGTGTCAGTATCTCATATTCTGATTCTCTGTGCTTACAATTGTTGGGGTTTTTCCCCCCCAAAAAATCTACTAAGTACATAAGGAAGAGGAGTAAAAATTCAGAATGACTGCATGAACTACATCTGGCACCAAAGCCAGATTTTTTACAGCATTTACTCTGCAACATTTACAATAATTAATTGCTCACTTGAATGTTTACAGAAGCTCCTTACATGTCATTGCAGGCAAACCACAACTTCACATTTATACAACACCAGAATGCTTGGTACATGCCTGTGTCTTTCACAGGTCATGCAATGAATTCCATTCCTTTTTAAGTATGTCCAAGGGCTTTTAAGTATGTTGGATATTTTCCTTCTTCTGTACTTGATTAAACTGGGAATTTTTACTAACTTTACTCCTGATTTGTAAACTAAGGCCTTCCAGATTGCCAATTACTTATGAGTATTCCCTCCTAAACTGATACTTTTCTCAGCACAAGTTAGTGGTGTTGCTAGAAAGTAATGGCATTTAGCTCTCCCTCTTTAGTTATCTCTACCTTTCTGGGGGCAGGGGGACAGGCGGGCTGTCAGGTCCCTGAACGAGTTCACGTGCGCCTCATTACTTTTAGCAGACTTAGGCTCAGGCTGCCACCACAGAAAAAGGCCCTGGATTGCCCACCTTGGTTCCCAGCTGTGCTTTCTGGCCCACGCCTTCCCTTGCAGCCCCCGGGCAGGAGGCACATGGCACTGGGGAACTGACATGGCCAAATCCTTTTCAGACAGGTCAGTTCAGTGCAGCTTCTGTGCTGGACCATGGTGTGATTGCAGGGACTGCTACCTTTTTGCAGCTATTGACACTTATCCTAAGTTAGTTATCCACACTGACATCCATGTTTAATTTTACTTCTCACAAGGGTTGACCCACTTCTGTTAGCTCTAGAACATTTATATGAAAGACACTCTATCCCTATTTGTTACTGCCCCAAGTACTCACCTACATAGTACTAAAAATCAAAACCATAAAACATTATTTAAAATATGTATTACAAATATATAAATAATCACCTTCTCCTTATGTACTTTGGAAGTGCAGAATTGTTTCAAACTGCAGACATCCCCACGGAACGTTTTTTGAGAACACAGCTTTCACTGAAACTTCACCCGAGTTTCAACCATAAAAATATGACAGACTGTGTTAGCCCAATCCTACCTTACATCACGCTAAGGTTAATCCTCCACTCAGCTCCCTGCTGTGTGAAACTCGAGAGCATGCAGAGATGTGCTTCAGAGCTGCCCCTCAAAAGCCCTCCTGACTGAACAAACACACTGGCAGCAGTTGTTGTACGAAAGTATGCAGCCACGCACATACCAGTGCTGGTATTTTCTGAACATTTATTCAGAGAGAGACAGGTCTCACTTCATTCCTTCCCCCTCATCTTTCATTAGATCAGCTAGAGATTTTGTTTTAGGTCGGCTGCAAATTGTGTTTTGCCCAAATACGTCTCTGGACACTCCCTATTGCACTTCAGTTATACAAACACCCTGTGACCCAGCCCTCCTGGAGTAGCCACAATAAAAAACCCATTTCCTGCCCCTCCAACCTGTTGAGATATTTTTAGTTGAAATTGAATGCACATACCTGTGGCAGGTGAGGCACCAGTGAGAATGTGGGTGTGGTGAGACCTTTGCTTTTCTAATGTCACGTGTTTCTACGGCTTGTAATTCCAAATCAAGGGAGGTGGCCAGCTGTCTAGTCACTCCTCTCAAGGAGGCTCTGTACTCTTCCACAAGGAGCAGTTCTCTTTCTCTCCACCAATATTCTTGCTACTGCAAAAGAGGGATAATCTTTGACTCCATCAAGGGGCAAGACATCCCCTCTGCTGCTGGAGGCTTCCACACAGGAAGAACACAGAGAGATGCTAGAGACTCCCAACAATTTATTAAAGCAAGCCTCACTACTTCTGAAAGGAATGACTCTGCCCTACGTCCTCCAGCAGTCAAAGTGCCGTTCACATCACGTTACAAGATTGGTTCAGGACTGACTCTGCATCTCATCCATTACATAGCTGGGAATAACACTCCAGAGGTTTTCCAGGGATCCAGGACCCTCAGAGGGATTTAAGCTTCCTTTGCCGATACTGGAACCAACCCTATCCAGCCTGCAAAGAACAAAAAATTTTGTTCAAGTGCCCAGCAGGACACTTGGGAGTGTTCCCTTGCTCCCTAGGGAACAAGCATTTGCATCTCCACCCATATTATCACGCATTTTGTTCTCTCTCTGGTGCGTTGTAGGGCTGTTTCCTCTGACCTGTGTGGTTTGCTACCAGAAGGCCCTGTAGAATGATTATGTTCTCATTTCTGGGCTTTCACACCTGCCCCTTTGTGCTAGGACCCAGGGAGGATACACACTCTCTGCTTTACACGAACGCTCTTAGCAGTGAACATACTCAAGGCTTGTACACTTACAATCTGCCACTGACATAAGACCATTTTAGAGCTATCAGACTTGAAGGTATTTCGGAGATTTAGGCAAACTGCTACAACATAAAGAGTGAGAACACTGGCACTCTTTTTGCTCCAAAGAGCATGTCTGTTCTTCATGAAAAAACAGACCTAGGTTTTCTGGCATTTCTTTGCAAAATGTGCCGCCCCTAACAAAAGTGTAAAAGCACTCTGACTAGCATACAAGTGTCTACTAGTTTTCTGCTGACAACATGAAATAACCACTGTGCTCATCTTGACTACTGCAGTAGTTTCTACTTTCCATTTAGATCTAAAAAGGACTATTTTGAACATTGTTTTTCATGTAGCACAAAATCCCGTTTATGAATGGTTCTAATGGGCATTAAATTTTCATGTACTCAGTAAATTTTCATATGCAGGAGCTTCCTACTCTTCTCTGCCCACCAGCAGGAACAATCAGTATGAAAATTTTTATTGTCAATGAGAACGAGCAGTAACCTTCTTGTTTGATATGAAGTACATTTATCTCATTATTGTGAAGTCTACTTATCTGGCATGGAACTCTGCCTAAGAGCAACAAAGTTCCCTGCCTAGGGAAACAAAAAGCTTTCTAAGATACCTGTTTTTCTGCACCTCCCAGCTTGTGAGCAGCTTTCCCACGTAAATACCCCCCTCTTGTGTTCATTTATAAGTACTACAAGAATCGCCCACAAAAACCCCACCCAAAACCCAGACCTATCCTCGATGGTGTCAATCACTAACAGATATTGGATCGAATTCCAGGCAGTGAATAGCTTCATCCTGCTGAAACTTGTTCTCCCTTAGCTGGACCACTCTTCAGCTGACAAATCTAAGGTATTGATGTCACATCCGAATTGCTAAGGTTGACCCAAGAAGAAAACCTTCTGCAGAGCTGATACACAAAGTGAATGACAAGACAAGGAAAACCAAGTAGCTTTAAAATTAAGCAAAATATATTTTGAGTTCTCAATGTAACACATCCCTTCACCAAGGCAAGGGCATCACAGCTGTGCTGTGAAAACTCAGTCACTTCTTTTTAACTTTTTCCTCTCTTTCTTCCGACAGATCTGACTCCAGATGCCCTCAGTTAGACTGGATAGTGGGACAGGCTGCAGCAGTGCAAAAGCTGCATTCACACTGCACTTTGTGAATGAGCAGGGCCAGACCACAGCTGCTTCCAGGTCCAGAGGTGATGGTGACTGATGGTGGTGTCACTGAAGGGAAAACTGGTACCATGGTACCAAAATGGGCCAAGCTCAGTCTGTAGCTGGTGAAGAAGAAAAGTAGGTTTTTTCCTCATGGACTGCCAAATTTCATATGTAGTTCTGAAAAAAAATCCACTGGAGATGGCTTGGTAGACTGTCTTTGATAGCTCAGACAGCCATAAAGAGAAAAATAAAAAAGTCTGTTCAAATACCGAACTAGAAGGCTTTTCTTTTCTTCTTTTTCCCTCCTGCCACCTTATTCCTGACACCAATAGCTTCTTCTGTGTCGTCATCATCATTCCGAGATCGTTTCTTCTCTCCCTGCTCCCGCAGCTCCTGCAATGCAACCAACAGATTGACCAAGAGTTCTGGCACCTGAAGAAATGCAGACTACAACAGCGAGGACAGGGTCAAAAAGCCAGCACCCACCATTCGAGCAAATCTCTGGGCCTCAGCCACACGCTCTGTCAGCATCATAACTTCTTCCTCTTGCATGGGGAATGCTGGCAGCTTCTTGCCAATCAGGTGTTCAATGCGCTGGAACAGCTCTACATCATACCTGAGGAAAGACAAGACACCAGCTTGAATCAGCCCTCCTGAGAGGGCCTCAGCTGTCACCGCTCACAGACTTCACCCCTTATCTCCAGCCCACAGATACTGTTAAGTTTGTGCTGATGGTCTCACAAGCAGCTCAACTGCATCCAAATGATGCCGTTTGGCATGGCTTCTCTGATTTATTCAGCTCATCTCAGTTCAGAAGTATTTGGCAAAGATTTTCTTTTTAGACAAATACTTCAGTGTTTATAAAACACCCACACAGTTACTCAACCTGCATTATGTATTTTAAAAATATATTAATATATTGTAGAGTCCAGTTATAAACAGTTCTGCTCAATACATGGCTGCTTCTAGAATTTATCTAGACTCCTCCCTACCCACCCGGCACTTCGAATTCTCTCCCCTTTAACTAGATAAAACCACCTGGCAATTCAAAATGAAAAGCAGTATTTTATTCTCACCCAGGATAAGGTCAGGTATCTTCTGCTCTGAAACACAGCTGGAAAGAATAAGTCTGTTAAATTTTATCACTTACTGTGTGACAAAGGTGATAGATTTGCCAGATCTCCCAGCTCGAGCTGTTCTCCCAACACGATGAATGTAATCCTGGAAAGAATTTTTTTGATAAGCAATAATATATGTTCACCGAACACAGAACAGATCTTATGGCAGATCAGGCTGTATATTTTCTCTTTAGGAAAGAACAAGAAAATTTTGAGAACATACAGCTAGGATTAAATGCAGCATGGAGGGTGTGCAGCATCAGATTTTGAGAAGAGGCATAAGTGGGGGCATAACTTCAGTTTTAACATTTGAATTCTTCTCTTTCTAAATGAGAAGACCAACTCCAATCATTCCAGACTGCAGGACAAAAGCTGCAAAATGTGACCTTTGCCAAGACTTCACTATCACTTCCTTGGAAAGCTAATATTCACAGTGAGCCCTGCCAGCATTTTCAGTCTTGGGATCCAGTGCTCTGCATAGTCCATCTTCCAGGGAAACTCTCTGACGAGTAGATTTAAACTTGGTAATCATGGTGAAAGAGAGGATGATTGAGAATAATTTAGAAGAGTCTGATCTATCGAGCATCTTTTGTCATTATGGTTCTAGGCTGTTTTCCAGGTTTTATACTGTATTATGGAAATTAAAATACTCCCTTCTCCATACAGGATCTGCAGAGAGAGGATTGTAAGAAAGGATGTGTTCTATGGGTTAGATGAGAGAGAAGAGCACAAAGACCATAATAACACCATTCAAGCTGCGGCCCCATCATTTTTTTTCTTTACTTTTGTCCTTTTACAAAAGGAGCGTCTTCAAAAACACTTACTATACTTCTGTTTGCAAGACACAGTATCTTTAATCATTGTAAGCAACAAGAGCAATTGCTGAAGTGCACGTTAGTGGTATGCTTTCTGGAACTAAGCTGGGAAACAGTCACATCCCTGAGATAATCCCATACTTTCTGTAAGACAGAGCTGGTAACTCACTTTCTTTTTCTTTTGCGGTGCTTTTGTGATACAAAGGTGAAACATATTAAGGACACCTTTCTTAAACTCTCATTGAATGTCATAATGAGAATTTAGGCTTTTTCTTTTTTTAAAAACACAGTTTAAAATATGAAGGCAGACCTAGATCACAGGCACAGAGATGACTACATGAAACTAGTAATATGTTAAAACTGTTTTCAAAGCCCTTTAATGTAATATGGCAAAACATACAGTCTGAGCAGAAATGCAAAGACACAGAGCATTCCTCACTTCCCCTCCTCACTTACAGGGTCACTTCTACAACCCGGGCCATGAGGCCATACAAACAGAGATACCAACTCAATTGTGGAAGCTGAACTACACCTTTCAATGTACAGAACCATGAATTAGGCTTTCAGTCAGCAGAACAGAGAAAAGATGTCTCTGTTCCTTTGTCCACCTTCTTTGTCTATCTGCCCGTGGTGACCAGAAGCTCTCAGCTGGCACACAGACAAGCTTACCTTAGAGTGTGTAGGAATATCAAAGTTTATCACCACATCCACATGTGGGATGTCCAGACCTCTGCTTGCAACATCAGTAGCCAGCAGAATAGAACGTGCCTTTGCCTTGAACTTGTTTAGAGAGCCCAAACGTTTATTCTGGAAAAGGACAAAAAGGGAATGAGAG
The DNA here is from genome assembly GCA_013397055.1 of Pachycephala philippinensis. Taxonomy (NCBI): domain Eukaryota; kingdom Metazoa; phylum Chordata; class Aves; order Passeriformes; genus Pachycephala; species Pachycephala philippinensis. The sequence continues at coordinate 27,762 of VWZT01010358.1, read as the reverse complement.
AATAACACTCATTCTAGTCTCTAGTTAATATGCTCTTGTTGAAATACTGGCACAAAAGAACTGGGGGAGAAACTAGTCAAAAATCTCACTTCTCTAATTTATTTTTAAAATATTACAGAATCAGGGGCAGCAGTCACATTAGTTAAATTTCTATGGATCAGTCCAGTCCACTAGCTGTGAAATATCCTCCTGCAAGGCAGCTTTGACTCAGTATGATGCACCCCATTTCCCATGCCCCAGGCCTCCTGTCTACTCCATTCTGTGGGGTCATGCCTGTACCTGACTCATCTGCCCATGGAGGGGAATGGCAGTGAATCCCAGGTTGCGAAGCAGGAGAGCAGTCCTCTGAGTATTGTTACATGTACTACAGAATATCATGAATGAGTTACCAGCCAGTTCATTCAAGATATAAACCAGGTAGCTGTCCTGTAAAAAAGCAGAGAAAATTTAAAAAAAACCAGAGATAATCACATGTGCAATATTAAAGAGTAAGTCTAGGCCTCAGAAGATGACAAGATATTGGACAGATGTGGGAACAAGAAAAGCCACAATAAGAGAGAAGAAACAGAAGTGCCATTACCTTGAATTTGGAGGGGATGAAAATGTAGTACTGCTGTAGTTTTTCAACTGTCTGATACTTGGAAGAAACAGCACATTTAACAGGATTCTTCAGAGCAGCACGCTGCAGTTTTTGAACCTGGTAAGATCAATGAAATTTAGTAGGACAGAGATCTTGTTGGAAAATTGTATTAATACAGTCTAGTTAAGAGGACAGCCTGATGGAAGGAGAACTAAAGCAAATTAGTCTGTTCCCACCTTCTTGGTCATGGTGGCAGAAAACAGGAATGTCTTCCGGTCTCGAGGAATCACTTTTAGTATCTTATCCACCTGTAAAAAATAAGGAAATGGAAATACTAAACACGACAAGCAAGCAAGGCACAAGCCTTCCACAAATATAATGATCATCCACATGAAGAGTAATGCATGTGTAAAGATACAGTAGGAGCAAATATTTTCTCTTCTAAAGGGAAGGTGCAGGCTGATATCTTGTTGACAATTAGGCAGCGTGAACTTCAACAGTCCAATGACAGTGCAAATATCAGGCAATGTTTCTGCAGGAACGTGTGTGATTGTTTTCTACACTAACTACATTCTACATCAGGCACTCCAGAGAAACCAGTGGATTTCACAGACAAAGTGCCTCCTACTGTCTTGGCAGTGCTCTGCAGAACTCTGCTATGTTCTAATCCTGCCACAGACTTTTGTGTAAGTATTATGTCTTAGTTACCATTTGCTGCTTATTTCTACAGAACATACAGTGATTTTAAAGGGATATATCTGGTGTTCCAAACTCTTCTTTTAGCAGATTCCTACCTCTGTCTCGAAATCCATGTTAAGAATCCGGTCAGCCTCATCCATCACTAGGAACTTCAGAGCTCGTAAGTTGAAGCCCTTTGTGTTCTCCAGATGATCAACTAGACGGCCAGGGGTTGCTACCAACAACATCATGAAAGCGAATTCAGAATGAAAGCAAAGGAAAAGATCCAAACTGGCAAGACAGTTGTCCATTACAGAAAAGGGATTCTTTGCCCAAGAAAAGTAGAGATTGCTTTGTGGGAATAACTCTTTCATAGGATATCTTCAGAGTGAGTTTTGAAATAAGACTAATGGAATCAGACTCTGAAAAAAGTCCTAAAAAAAGTGACACAAAAAAGACTGCAGACAAGCTGTACTGTGAAGGATGAGATCAGTATTTTAAATACTTGAGGAGAATGAAAAAACAAGCCAAAAGCACTCTAGGTCGAGCAGGAATGCTTTGGAATGAGCTTGTAGCAACCAGCTTACTGGGGGATACTCTAGAAACATTAACAAGCCAGTCCTCAGAGCTTGGGACAAAAACAAATGAAGGATGTACTCTCCTTTCTTTGGTTAACTGCAGTTTGATAATATTCACACTCCATATCCCCAGCACATCAACTTACCAATTATAACATGTGGTTTCTTGGCTAAGGCCAGAGACTGAGACATCGTGTCAATTCCACCCACAATAACCGCTGCAGGACAAACAGAGTGGAGTGAATCCCTCAGTGTAGCACCAGCCCTCCCCTGGCACTATAGTGTTTACTCCTACTGCCCACCACCCACAGCAATTCTGTACAAATGAAAAGCTACTTATTTTAATGAGAATTCACTTTATTTTAGTGTATCTGACCTTCCTAGGCTTCTTAAGCCACACAATTAATTCCTTACTGGGCACAAGTATTTTATTTTCACAGCTGAAGAGCTACAGGCAGAATCTATTCCTTGCAGTTGAACTCGGCTGCAAAAATCTAGGAATTCTAAAAATACCCACAAAGCTTTTTTTGAGAGATTATCTAAAGAATCAATACAGACAGTCTGAAGGGAAGATTAAACTACATCACACTACAGCAGGGAGCTCCATGCAACTTCACTGGACACAAACCCACTATTGAGAACATCCTCTTCCACCTTTAACTGCTTAGATATAAAATGCAGAAGAGCTGCACACCACTCCATGAGGCAAGACCATATAGCCTTTTTTTCTCAAACCTGTTACCAGATCTCTGTCTTGCAGCATCATAAGCCTTTCTCACATTTTGTTCAACCCCTCATATAAATCCTCTATTTTTATCTTTGCAATCTCAAGCTGACAAACCGGTCTTCAGAAAAACTGGTCCAATACTATAAAAGCTACTTACTACTTTGAACACCAATGGAGGACCCAAGCGCTTCAAACTGCTCTGAGATTTGAAAAGCCAGCTCCCTTGTTGGTGTGAGGACAAGAGCAAATAATCGTTGAGGCGTTTCCAGCAGTGCTTGAAGAATTGGCAAAGCAAAGGCTCCTGTTTTTCCAGAGCCAGTTTCTGCCAGTCCAATGACGTCTCTGCCTGCGAGAAGGAGCAAGGGGGCAAAAACTGTTAAACATCTAGAACAGAGAAAGAAGACTTTAAAGCACTGTGCAATAAAACACAAGAATTCCCTAAAGACAGTAAAAAGGCAGACACACAGAAGGTAAAAATGAACAAAGGGCCAAACCAAAGAACTTCAGAATCTCTCTGAAACGTTTTTAGACTGTGATTTTATTTGTACAATGATTACAGTCTCAATATTCAATTTTCTAGTTAAAATTCTGCTAATATACAGGGTTTCATACAAACTTTAGGTTCAAAATAAGCTTTACTTTATTATGTCTCAAATCTGACATCAGTTTACAGCTTAATGACTCTATCTCAGTATTCTAGTCCAAATGTTGTCTGTTTGCAGGCTTACAAGGAAATAGACTGCAGTGTTTGAACTTCAGCCACACAAACTACAGGACAACAGCACTACCAAACTCACATTTCACAAGCCACAACTGTGCCATTGAATAGCAGAGTAATCCAAACCAGTCTGCAGTAGGAAGAGTAGGACAGAAAGTCTTTTGCCCAAAAAAAAATGCAGGCAACAAGGTGGAATTCATCAGTAGAATCCATTATAACATCCTAAGCTCATACAGCTGAGAAGAACATGCTGTCAATAGGCCTTACACTGGAAACAATTTCTCAGGAATGCAGTCTTACCTTCGTGTTTGGTGGTATTTTTCCCCAAGAGAATATTATATGTGTAGTAAAAGAGTCTGACAAAAGTTAAATATTAGAACAGAGTGGATACTGAAAGTTTGTTCCCATTCTGTCACTACGTTGTTCTTTTCCTCCTTGACAGTGATTTGGGGGGTTTTGTTTAAAAAAAACCCAAAAATAGTTCTGGTGGCAGAAATGCCTGCTGAATTCAGTAATTTATTTTTTTGTAATTCCAGAATGCTTACAGAAAGTCATTGTGGTTTGGTTATTACTCACTTCAGAAATCTAATTTCAAAGAGTTGTCTGCTCACAGCAAAGCAGATTATACACACTACGGAATCAGCCAAGGCATTTTCACCTTCAGGCAAACACACTCTGTAGGTCTCTATCAGAAGCAGCACAGTCCAAAATCTATTGGAAGCTTCCTGTGCATCCTTGGGTATGTCGGGAAGAAAATTATCAATGTGGACTAGTGGTTCAAATGATTCATAAGAATTCTATAGAATTCTATTTAACTTCGATTGTCAGAACTAAACAACAGGAGTGAACACTCAAGGAACAATGTTTGCACCCATTTGAAAGCTTGTGATTGTAAGCAGTGTTATAGGATGAACTAGTATAGTCCAAGCTCCACCTGGGAAGGACACAGAATGAACACAAAAACTACGTCTAGACAGAGATCCTCAACAGTGAAGAAGCTGGAACATTCTCATCCCTGATCCTTCTCACTCAGCAAAATTCATTCACATAGAGCTCCTAGAGTTCAGGATCAAAGAAGGACACTGCTCACCTTGGAGAGCCACTGGAATAGCCTCAATCTGGATCTTTGTTGGGACCTTCCATCCCAACTGGTCACAAGCTTCACACAGAACATCTGTCACTCCCTGGACATTAGTGACATGAGAAAAGGGAAACAGACATCACCACAAAGACCTAAATTAAATCACAGAGTTAAATTAAATACATGCTTCATCAGAGCCGACTTGTCTCTAGCAGAGAGAAACCCCACCAGGCCCCCAGTGCAACTCTCTGAAAGGGCAGGCTGCTCACAGTGATCCCCACTTCCATCGGTAACTTCATCGGATTTGTTCGAAATCATCTGTTAGAGATGACTGTCATCAGAAAGAATATGGTCAGTTTTACCCTTGTTTACACAATGAACTTCCCTCCCCACACACAGCTGTCTCTTCACCTCACGGGGTGTCCCATGACCACGGAAAACAAAAAACGCCACGGCACGCTAACACTATTGAAGACAGCGGCGGGCGGCTGCGGAGCGGCGAAGGGAGCAGCAATGCCAACGCAGCGGG
>VWZT01010358.1:10003-22847 GCA_013397055.1 Pachycephala philippinensis | reverse complement strand
GCGCCGCACGTGTCTGCCTGCCCCGCGCTCACACCGGGCTGGCGAGGGGCTCCCCCGGCCTGATCTGCGGGACAGGGCAGCGAGCACCGGCGGCAGGAGCGGCTCTGGCCCAGACTCACCAAGTCCTTGAAGCTCGGAGGCTCCTCCACAGCCGGCGCCAGCTCCTGCTCCTGCTTCTGCTCCTGCTTCTGCTCCGGCTCCGCCACCAGCCCTTCCTCCTCTCCTGCCGCCATCTTGGCCCGTCCCCGCCGGCTGCAGCGCAGAGCACTCTGGGAGCCGTAGTCCTCCTCGCGGTGCGATGGGATTTGTAGTTCCGGAGAAAGAGCCAAGCGCAGCGGGTGAGTATTCCCTCAAATCCGAGAGGTGCCTAGGGAAGGGGGAGTTGCGGATGGACAGCCGCCTGTCCTGGGATAAGGGCACCCTAAACTGGCTGTGGGAAAGCTTGCCCGCCTGCCCGCCCAGCGGTAACCCCGAGCGGCTAAGCCTTAGGCCTGCAGCTCAGCAGTGCACTGCTGAGGCAGTCCGTGGTGCTGTTCCCAGCTCATACCTTCTACAGCTGGGAAAGAATAGGCAAAATGAGCTGGCCAGGCACAAAAAGACAAGAATATGTATAAACTTACATATATAATGCATATAAAGAACAAATAAACTGCTTCGGAAGTGCTGGTATGAAACATTTTGAAGCAGTACTGATGGGAAGAGAGAAAAGAGCTGTCATTGTCCCATGTTGTTTTCCTGTTTATGGTAATTGCTAGTGTGAATTTTTGAAGTGCCAGAAATACGAAATAAACTGAACTGTGGCAACTCACAGCATGAAATGAGAGAGTACAGGATGAGAATAGATGCAAACACTCTCCCAGCTCTCTTGATTGCTGCTGTTGTGACTCAGGCCTGCAAGTGCTTGATGAGAGGTGAAAATGGATATGCATTTAATGACCATCCAGGGAGTGCAGCATCAAAATATCATCATGATGGAAGTTCCTGAGTCATTGGTTTCCATCTGGTCTGGATGTAGCATCTCTAATCTGTAGTCTTTGTTGCTGATTGCAGCAGGTTAACCTTGCAGCTAGGTGAACTTCCTTTGTTTTAGCGAAAAGAAGGCTAACATGTACAAGATGTTAGGGTTAGATGTTTGGGCTTGAAAAGCACAGCAGAGCTAGCTCCAAAATGAAACTCGACTGCATTTCTGAGCAGACTTCCCTCTCTCTGGGAAGGCTGCCTGGGCGTGCTCTCAGTGGAAATGCTGAGATACTTCAGCATCTGTCACGGGATTCCAAGCGTGGCATTTCCTCTGCTCCCAGAACAATGAGGAAAGTGAGAGGAAATACGAACAAACTCTCTGCGTGACAGGGAAAGAAGAGGAAACCTGAAACAATTCATGGGCAGGAGTAAAAATGAAACTGCTGCATCCCACTGTGCTCAGGAGAAATGATAAATTAAAGCCAAAAAACCCCAAAACCACCCTGTGTAGATGCTGATTGTGACCATATGTTTCAAAAATTACAGCAGTCTGAGCCATGGGCTTGCTATATATCATTAGTGCTAAAGGTTAAGCCTGGCCAGCACGTAGACATGGAGCCCTGTAAGGGTCACTGGGATGCCTCAGGAAATGGAGTCAGGGATGTGACAGGAAGTCACAGCTTGGGATTCTTTGTTAAACTCATTGCCCATATAATATGGTGCTGTTTTAGTGGGGAGCAGGTTAGAGCAATTCTATTCTGATGAAATTCCAGTTTGTGTAATTCCCTATTGTCAATCGATGCATTTGGATGAAAGTTTTCTCCTGTCCTAAACTGCTGTTGGGAGCATTCATGCATGATAAAATAAATATACAGCTTCTAAACAGTAATTAATTTTTTGTGCTTTTCAACACAGGACACTGCAGTTTATACTGGATTTAGAAATTTTCACTCCAGATCTTTTAAACCTGGCTTTTAAACAAATATGCTCATAGCTCTATTGCATTACAGTCCAGTCTTCCTTAGCAGGGTGAGAGCATCTCCAGCAGATGAATTTTAGTGCAGATATAATGTCAGCTATTTCTTAAGGGATGCATAATGAGATGAGATGGACAATGTGTGCAGCACATCACATCCAGGTGTGCAGAGAGACACTGACACAAAAGTGCTTCATATTCATTTATTTGAATCAGCAGCATACTTGCTCATTTCTGGAAAACAGGCATGGGTATCACAAGCATTTGAGTCACACTGAGGAACCAGAATAAAATTCTTCCTACAACATATTAAAACAAATGTTGAAACATGAGAAGAAGAGACAAAAAGGACAAGGATTCAAGCTTTGTGACATGGAGTGTTGTCCCTCCTCAGAATTTGGTCAGTGTTACAGAATTACAGAGTAGGTTTTTCCCATCATTTGGATTTGTGCCTGCACTGGGAAGTTTCCCTTATCCACTGGAGCATGCTTGTGGAGGGAGTTACCTCTGCATTAACTCTTCTAGTCGCTTCAAGCTAGTTTCAGGGTCTCTTCCTTGTACCTCTTTCAGGTACTGACACGATCCCCATCATCACCATACTTGAGCACTTTTCAGTATTTGTCCCAGAGACATCCTTGTGAGGTAGGGAAGTGCTACTATCCCCATTTTTAGACAGGGAGCTGAGGTACTGATGGGTCAAAAATCACAAAGGGTGTATTTAGGAGAACAGTCACTTGAAACAGGGTCCCAGTCCTTGCTCCTGCTTTGTAGGGCCTCTGCCACTGAATCATCCTACTCCTCTCTTGAATATTAGTACCCTCATGAAGCCTTCCCTGGGAAGCATTGCTAGGAGTATGTGTAGCTCTCCATGAGTGCTGCCTCCCTCCTCACAGATGATCCACTGTGGATCTCACAGGCTGCTTGACTGCATGGAGAGTGGCACCTCCACCTCTCGGGTGTGCTCCCATCGCAGCAGGGCTCCAGCTCAGAGCAGTAACACCAACCTACGCTTCCCTTCCTGCTGCAAGAGATATAACTGCTTCCTTCCACCAATGCCCTGAGGCAGACTCTGCTCCCAGGGTCACTCTCCTTCTCTCTATTTTGGTTCCTAAGCTCTATTGTCACTGTCTGACTGTGTTTCACCTATTTTATAACTATCAGCATTCAGGTCATGCTTTCCTTTTCCTACAGGGACCTGCCCTCCCTCACAGCAAAATAACAGGTAACTTTCTCTCACATGCCACAGACTTGCTTTTACTCTAAAAAACAACTGCTTTCCTTTGGAACAGAGGCCTCCTTTAAAAAAAAAATTATATATATATATACACTCTTAAATACAATATCATAACCTTAAGATCATTCTATGTAAATAAATAGAATACAAACATCACAGTTCTCAGTCCGGAGAGGTTTCTTCAAAAGGGATAAGTTCTGGCCCTGCTGTTTCACCCTGGGATGGTGAACTATCCATACAGTCTGTCATATCTGGAGCTGCTTCTTTCTACAGCCTTTCCAGATGTACCTTGGTAATGGGACTGTACTCTACTGGCAATTGGTAGCTGCTGGCTTTTTTAGGGTACTCCAGCCCTTGTACCACACACAGATTCGTAAGTTGTTTACAAACCAGGTTCAGTCAGCATCAGCCTCCTGACCTACTTCTTTTTGCTGCCTTGGGGAAGCAGAGCAGTGTTGATGGCTGGGGAAACAGCTTGGGGTCTGCGGAATGTCCACCTCACGGCATCAGCACCGTGAATTGTAAAACAACAGGCAGCAGTGCTAATGGTCACAGTTAATAATGTAATGTCTCCAAACCCAGTTTGAATATGGGCCAAACACTATTTCAGCTGGATGGTCTCATGATCTCGGCAGTGGTTTTAGCACCCAAGCTGAGTCTCCTTGTACACGGGGAAAGCTCTGTTCTAGACTCAAGAAGATCACAGACTTCATCCATTGCCCTGGTGCAGGTCTCGAGGTTGTCAGCCAGCTTCTGGATTTTGGCCTTCAGCACAGCCTGGCTTACTTTTGTGACCTCCTTTGTGTATTCTGGTACGAGGAAGCTGTGGGAGCCGCAGAAGACCATGAAGCAGACGGAGTTGTAGAGCGAGATGGATGCCCTCTTCTCTGACTGGCGCAGTGTAGGGTCGCCCGGGCCCTGCCCCCGGCGAAGGAACTCCAGGCAGCCGAGTATTTCCCTCATCTGTTTCCGGCAAGTCATTGCAATTTCCTGCACCTTCCTCACCTCTCGGGAATTGCAGAGCACTAAGGAGAGGTCGGAAGTGATGCTGACGGCCCCCCCAGCCGTGGCCAGGCCCAGACCCACGGCTGACGCCAGGAGAGAGGCTCCCAGCGTTGCCGGGCTCAGGGACAGCCCCAGGATGGCTGTGACTGCTCCTGCAGCTGTCAGGGTGCTCCCGCTGACATTGGCAATCAGGGACCTTTTGCGGAGCTTGTTGAGTTTACGAGCTGCCTTGTGAAGGTGAGCAATTTGGCCACGCAGCCTCTGTCTCTGATCCAGCAGGGCCACGTGGAAGTGGTGTGTGGGGTCTGGTGTTGGCGGAAAGGCAGCACTGTTCCTCTCCATGGCTTCTGTCCAGAAAAAGAAAAGTGTGGGTTGGGATTTATGTCAAAAAACCCCCATGAGACATGCTCATCCTGGACCACCATTTCAGGAATGGCATCCAGCCAACTTTTTGTTGCTTCACCCAGCTACAAGAAAGGTTTTCCTTCTGCACACACATGCACACTCACGTACACACACAGACCCATATGCACGTATACATTCAATTACATATTCCATTGTAACTTTCAGACAGAAAAAATTTAAATGTTTTTCTTAATCCCTGCAGAGACTAAAATATCCTAAGGACTGAGGTCAGAGGTGCTGTTGCCATTATCTCTGTGAAGAAACAAAACGTCTCTTCAAACCCTGGGGACAGGAATTCCCCTGAGATTAGGTGACTCAGTGCCCAGGAGAGTAATGCTGCCAGAATTAATGTGTTGTCCCCCTGATGGGATTCAGAGGATCTGCAATATAGAAGGACATCTTTCACAAGAAAGGTCAGACTCCAAGGAGGTGAAAGCCACCATTCCAGGTTTTTATTTAGGGGTTATTTCCCATTAAAGGAGGACAGAGGGAAACTGCCTAGTGGAATCTACATCTGGCTTTTCCGTATAGGAGGTGAGAAGTTTATTGATGCCTTGGATGGGTATTGTGAACATCCTTCCTTTCTTTAAGCTTAAGTAAGTCAAGGTCCTGCAGCATTTTTTTCCTATTGTAACTTGGTGTCAGTGTCTGAACAAAGATGGGAATCATTGTTCTGTGGTGCTTAGTCCAACCTGTGGTTGTAGATACCCACAGTTACAGTGGCAGGGAGGCCTATGGACCGTGTTTAAAAGAAAAGCAGGCCCATTTTCAGTGTGCACTCCCTTGGGGATGGGGAAACAGCAGAAATACAGAGCCCTGTGAATAGAAAAGGCTTGAAAACTGCTGGCTCTGGAAAAACTCCCCTGGCAAGATAGTGGAAAAGCCCTCCCTTCCAGAAGATGAATCTTCAGCGTTTCTGTGTTAGACAATCTCTGTTTGCTGTCTCTGTTCTTTGCCACAAGGGCAGAAAGAAATGTTCCAATAAACATTTTCAGGTTGCTCCAGGGCTGCGAAACGCTTTACAAAGGAAGCCAGCATCCTTAACCCTGCTTACAGGGAACCTGAGGCAAGGGAGTCAACAGGAGCGATGTAGCCAATTGTCTGGTGGAAGCAGAGTTTCGGTGCTTCACAACACTGCACTGTGCACACAGCAATGCTGCCTCTGCACCTGGCAAGGTCCAGCCACAGAGCTGAGAAGCTGTTTGCAGTCCATAATGCCCTCATGTCCAAAAGGAGTCTCTGTAGCAGAAAGACCCCGTCACTAAGCCAACTAAGCAAAAACTATTCATTGCTGCAGGCACCTTTTCACCTCTAAGTCTTCTGTACTGTGGGAACTGGAAGTGCCCGGTCCCTCACAAAGTTACACTATGTAGTTAGGATCCGTGGGGCTTCATTCTGCAGAATCCTCGTGTTCCAGAAGAAGAAAACTTTGTACCATAAATAGTCTTTCCATCCTGAAGTGTTTATATAAATAATTCTCACTGCAATCTTTCCCACATCTACTTGCTTGTCCTAATCCATCTCACATAGATCTTTTAAGACCGCACCCCATGCCCTTCAAAAGATGCCCCCGGTCTCTCTTGGTGTCATTGGGTCATTTGAATCATCACTTAGTACATTGTGCTTCTCTCAACTGGAGGCAGTGTCCTATTATTTTTACACTATAATCAGAGATAAAGCTGGAAGCACACGTACTAACACTAATCTAAATTGATACCAGCATTGAAATGAACAATGAGCATATCACCAATAACTTAACAGATCAATATGATGATCATTAAATGTATCAATTCCTGTAGCTTCTTAACAATTTGTTCTGAAGATTTAGTTGCTGAGAACTGTCTCAGGTAATAACAGTGACTATCTCACTGAATTATTAGAACAATCATTCAATATATAGCATAGGCTATGTAGTGATGCAAATCTTTTGATATTGATTAATGCCATCATGAAAGAAAAAAAATCCAACTCCTGCTCTTACAGAAAAATCTCCCCAACAATAACGGTATATATTAGTCCAAAACCTGCAAACTCTTTCTTAATAGAGTACTCAGACTCCAAAAATTACTGGTTCAAACTTACCTTCAGTTTCCAGCTGCCCTCCCAGAAGACAAATTTTGATCTGTTTCTGGCGGAGACCAATTTATAGCTCCTGCGGGCCAATTGCTGCGATGGGAATGCTTTGCCTCATACTGGGAGTTTGCCATTTCCTGTTCTCCCTTGTGCAGAAGGATGTGACACACTGGAAAGTGACCTGTGGGACAGTGAGCACACATCATGTTCAGGAAACGATCCCTGCGAATGAACATTGTGTGTTCGCTTTTCCTGAAGTGTAGGGTGAAAAAAAAATTTGAAATTCGCAGCCTATTCTTGGCTCTGAGGTAGTGCAGACATTCCCTGCAGGGAACAGTTGCCTTTCCTTTCCCTGAAATAGCAACTGACTTTACTTTGTGCTGGAGCTGCCAATTGCTTGATGACTTAAGTTTCCCTCCACTACACATCTAGAGCCAGTGGAGCTATCAGCCAGCCAGCTACTCCATTCGAGGCCAGTGTACTTTTAAAATCCCAGCTCTTTGGGACAATCCATAAAAGGGAAGCAGCCCCATAGCAAGATCATTTCTCTGAATTCCCATCCCTTCTCCTTCCCAGTACATGAAAACATGCTGCAAAGGAGTGATCACCCTGTGGTTTTACTTTTGTTTCTTAACCATAGGCACCACGATGGTTGAGAAACAACCCTGTTGTTTTCCTAAAGTGCCTGCCCAGCAATCAATAATCAGAAAGAAAGGACCATTTGCATGCCCTGTTTTGCTGCCTGCTGTTGCCTCGCAGTTGTGCCATACAGATGTGGCCAGAGGGAAGACGTGATGAAGGTGTTGGGGAGGAACAGCCTCAGTGCCACTCCTGGTGCTGCCTTCCTGCTAAACCAGGGCCAGTTTTAATCAAAGAAAGTTTCTTTCAATGGGGTCAGGAAAAATCACTTTTTTGATGGCACTAAGTGGTAGACCAAAGTGGCATGTCTTTATTGACACAGGGCTTGTGGTGCTGGGGGCATTTCTTTTGAGCAGCTGTGCTTGAAGATGGGACATCTATTTTCTCATTTGGTGGATTCTTACTCTTCAGGACTATTTGTTGACAGGGAAGCTCTGATTTTGCCCTAGAGTTCCCCATACCTATCTAATCTGAAAGCTGTCTAGCTGTCAATGAGTGGTGAGGCTTTCCTGTCGAATTTGTGAGATGCTTAGCCACACAGTTGCTGGAGCTGACCTTGAAAAGGGCCAAGACTGAGAGGCAGCAGGCAGAGAGAGGAGAAGGCTGGGATTATTCATTTCAATGGCAGCTTGGTTTTAAATAATGTTAAAATAGGTGAAATAGCATGTCAAAAGTTTTTTCAGGGGTGGGCCTACAGGACATGAAACAGGAATGAAAAACGAAATAGCATGGAAGAGTTATTTCAACCTGTCACAGACGTGAAAAGAGAAAACATCATTTTGAAGATGCTTAAATATGCAGTCCTGGTCTGTTACAATTTGTACATACTGCACGTTAACAGGAAGGTGAGCTTTGACACTGAAGGAAACTGTGCTTTAGCCCTTCCCTTTGTTTTAGCAAGCGTATGCTTGAATTGGAGCCCATCTGCCTTGGCAAGGGTTTGCAGTTGATAGAGAGCTCTTTTCTCACACTCCTAAATAGAACAGGGCACTTTTTTTTTCATGTAACTGCATCTGCGTTAGAATTTGTGCCTGCAGATACGCCCTTGTTAGGACAGCAAGTTTTGGTAAAAGTGAAATAACAAAGAAAAGGAAAAAAGAAGGGTCTTGTATGAGCCTAAGATAATGACATACTTTCGGATGCTCCCCTTCATTTCCCAGTTCTCTTCTTTCAATATACTCAGCTGCAAAATATTGTCAGAAACGGCTGCAATGCTCAGTCTGTGGGCAAGGACCTGATTAGGGTGCAGAAGAGACAATTCATTTTCCTTAGACTATTCCCTCACAGACTTTCATGTCCGCTGAAAGATCTGCACTTCACTCGAGATGAGATGTTGGTCTCAGCTGAGGATGGTTTCTCACAGGAATCATCCCTGGGCTCCTTCACCTTTTAAAGAGAATATTTCCCCATAATCCACCCCTATAAAAAGGTGCATACCCAGAAAGTATGGACTTCACATGAGGAGCTACAGATGTCAATGAGATTTTAGAAAAGAGACGTGTATTATAATAAGAAACATTATTTTCTAGGGAGCGGCCCTACCACAGCTTTTTGCTATCTGTTCATTTTGCTATCTATTCTTGTCCCTGCTGACACTCTCACAAACATCCCTCTGGTGACAGTGCTGGTCTTCTCTCCCACTGATAATTAGAAAGACCTGCTCCAGCAAAGGTGAGCAGGTGGGAATGGGAGCTGGATGGGAGAAAAGTGTCTTCTCTCAGCACCTGCCAAGGACTGAAAGGCTTTTATTGCCTTTAGTGCACTTGCCCAGATATAAGTACATCTGCTGGGTCACCAAGTAGGTCCCAGGAGCCTGCTTGGAGTGAGTCTTAGCTTATCAGGGATCTCCAGACTTGTGGGCTAGGTCTGACCTTCACTGGGCAGTTCTGCAAGCTGCTGGAGGCCTGACCATCCTGCCTGCTGTACTCTTTCACCCAACCCCTCTGCTGCTGCTGCTTCGTTGTTGGTGACCTGTGAAGCACTTGGGCTTGATGGTGGAAGGGGCACAGCGGGTGTTTCACAACGGCCTGGCCAAAAATGGTACCTCTGCTCCACCCTTTCCCATCTAGCCATATCCTCTTGAAATGCCTGAGGGCATTTTATGGGACCAGGTGACCAGAAAAGGGAAGGAAGGATGTTTTATTGCCTCAGCTCTCTTCCTTTCTGGGGATTTTGGCAGAAAGGACTGGTCTTTACCTCCTGGTGTCTCCAGCAGAAGGGATATATGGCAGAAGTGTTTGATCTGAAGCTGTTTGCAGCTACTGTGATATAACATTTGAATAACTTGAATGCAAATGCGTAACATTTGAAGCTGGAGTTTCAAATATACTCTTCCTTCATTAACATTGTTTTGATCAAATAACTGAGAAAATTTGAGTAAATTTACACTGATATACCATCTTTTTTAACAGGAGGTTTCTGCCATGCTTGGTACTTTCAACCTTAACTGCTGGATGCTGGAGCTAAAAGCTGTCTTTTTTTCTTATATTTTCTTTTTCAATTGAATCAAAAACAAATTTTAACTTTTCACATCAAGATAATAATCCAGAACCAGTAGAAACTAGAATAGGTCAAAATTAAAACAAAGAAAGCAAATTGGAACAAAAAGGGCTGCATCAGCTTTTAGTAACCTTACTAGTAGATCCAAATTAATGTTTTGAAAGCATTCCAGAATGAGACAGGCTGCTCTGGCCTCTGGTCACTGGTGTATGTGGAACTTCAGCTGGGTTTGAAGAAAGCTGCAGAGAGCAGAGCAGGGTGGGGGGAACAGGAAAGCCTGTGAGATAAGAACACCTCTTGTTAGTTCCATTTAAGCAGAAATTAGTCAAGCGCACTGACTGTGCCTGCTTTGTGAGCAAGCATTCATGTAACAAAAATACCATCCTAAATTGCCTTGTCAAAACACTGTTAGCAGTGTTTGCAGAGATCAAGTATTTATTTGGACGTGGAGAATGAATTTCTGCCGTGTATTTAAACAGCCCAGCTTACGCTGTCATTTGCCAGCTTTAATTACATGTTTCAGTGCAGGCTGTGTGGCATAAAACTCTGACGCACAAAGAAGCAGCTCCCCCCTCGCCCCATAAGCCTCCAGCCTTGGCTGTGGCACAGCTGACGTAACCCAGGGCAGCCTCATGCAGCTTCTGCTGGGACCAGTGCTGCTGGAGGAGTTTTCTCTGATCACCATCTTAGCAGTGGCAGCAGCAGCACCACAATGAGCAAGTCTGGCTACCCATTCCCTCCAGGGTTATAGAAAACACAGAATTGTTAACCTATTTCCAGAACTGCAAAGAAACCTAACAGGTTGGTAAAAAGTAGAAATTAGGTAACCTGGTTTCTTGTGCCTCTTTTCCAGTGGACTTCTTGATGGCTGAGTTCACAAGGCAATATTTCTCTTGAAAGGAAAGAGTCTGGATTCTTCTCACCTACGATAACTACTTATTTTTGTGAAACTCAAGAAGTCAGTGTCTCCGAAACCTTGACTGCTTTGTCAAATTCTTGCTGAGATTGCCTAGGAACCTCAAAAGCTGCTGTCATTACATTGACTAACCCTCCCATCTGGCACAATAGAAATGTGACAGAGACACAATGGCCTAAAGAAATCTAGGAAAAGTTAAAAACTGTTACCTTGAACTTCAGATAGAGATGCATCTCACCGAATTTCAGCCCTCTTTAGAGGTTCATACGCAGTCAGTTTAGTCATGTTCTGAAGCTCCCTCTAGAGCCAGGAGAAGAAAGAGTCACCCCAAAAACTGGTTCAGTCCATCTCTTCCAGGCACCTGCTCTGTAATAAGTGACAAATTATAGACAGCAATTCTTTATCCCTTTCCTGCCTCGTTCGATGTCCCACAGGTTTGCTAGGTTTATGTTCCAGTTTCAAATATCCTGTCCCACAGATACTGCTCTGGGCCAGAGATGGTCCCTTAAACCAGCCCTTGCTGACCTGCAGTGTGAGCAGGAGATGCCTTTGTGGAAGGCTGTGTGTGGCAGTGGTGCCTCCCTGCCTGTCCCCTCTTGTAACAGGCCCTTCTCGCCCGTGGATTTTTCAGGTACCTTTTGACCCTGCTGACACCAGCTGCCTCCACTGTCTCCTGGGACAGAAAGTCCAGAAGTTCACGGTTACTCATGGTATAAAGAAGTATCTTCTCTTGCCTGTTTTCAGCTAATGTGCTCCTTTCACTGAGTGGTCCTTATGATGGCTGTGTAGGATCAGGGAAAGAAAAGTCCATGGGTTTGGTGATGCTGCACTAAGATATTTGCAGCACGTGTTCCCCCCTCATTCTTGTGAGTGACAATTTGTCAGTCTCATTTCCAGTATTAGCAGAGCACATGTACAAGCCAGACATGTACAGAAGAACATATGATTTTACAGAGCTCCACTTGGGAATGCAAAGAAAGCACGTCATCCATAAGATCACTGCATCCAAGTTCCAATCATTTCTTGTAAGCCCAGGGAGACTAAGATTCAGTTTAAGATGGCTGAATCTGAACTGAAAACACAAACAAAGCAAAACAAATTCAAATTGTTATTATTTTTGTGAAGCCAGAACTTTTATTTCCAGGTCATGTCTTCCATTCTCAAAATACGATGGCCGCAAGGTGATTCCTCTTGGCAACCACAAGGGCTGGAAAATATAATCAGAAACATTTTGACCTTTTGCCAGTGTTTTTAGACAGAAGAAGAAAGGAAAATTCTTCCTCACTAAAAGCCAGATAAATCTTTTCGGATCTTTGTTAGCGTTAATATTAAAGCATTACCTGGTGTGAGGGCCTCAGGACTTATTTATTACACCATCCTGAGACTTGATCAGAAAGAAGACCTGTCAGTAATATAAAGCTCTTTGAAAGGAAATTTTTAAAGAGGGAGTGATAGTGTCATGAAGGAATTGAGGGCATCTTCAAACACAGAACTGAATCTGTTAATGGGAGATCTGGCAAGAGCAAGTTCCCACTCCCATGAGTTCTGTGCTTCCCAAAGAGGGGAAGCTGGCCAGCTGCAGAGGTGGGACGTGAAGGGGACAGGTGCTTAGTGTTTCTCCCAGGCTCCTAGGCCAGATGTGTGCTGTGCCTGAGCACTCAGCTGCCCAGTGTCCCTGAAGCAATTTAGACTGTAGGGGTGGTCAGCAGGTGCTCTTGGCCTGGGTGTGTTCAGCTCACTTCCTGCACCCTCATGAACAAATTATCAGGACATGGGAGGGGGGAAAGGAAACCTGGGAGAGAATGCTCTTCCCTGCACCTGCAGATACTCCCTGCATGATTAGCAGAAGCCACAAGTGCAGGGCATGGGTATGTGACCCTGTGGTTTGCAAACACATGCATTTTCAAAAAACACTTCTTAAGAATGGCATCGATTTTGGAGGTACAAAGGCTTGGAAGTGTGGTAAACTCCTCTGATAGTGTCTGATCAAATGCAGCCCTTGAAAAGGTCAGGTAGTGCCTCTTTTTTACCAGTCCAGTAATAAAAAACAGCAGCAACAACAATAAAAGAGCCCACCCCAAAACCAAGGTAAGAAAACAAACAAAAAAAAAGAAAAAAGCCCCTCCTTATCTTTTTT
>VWZT01010355.1:0-28128 GCA_013397055.1 Pachycephala philippinensis | reverse complement strand
TCTTTTAAACCAAGACATTGGGCAACCTCCTTAGAGAAGATCCGGGTGTTTTTGTCTGAACAATTTCTACACACGACATACAAGAAGAAATTCTTTAAATGAACCGATTTGTGTCAAAAACCACTTCCAAATTTTGGCAAAGTCTAAAAAAAAGTTATTTACAGCACACTAAGGGCTTTACTTCTGTTATTTCTGCCATGGGGAAACCTGATTACTCAGCAGGCTTGTGACATTTAAACACAAAGATTTGCAGAAGAGTGTCCTATATACTGAAGTCCCAGGACTCTGAATTCTGACATTAACTATATTCTTACCTACCTTTTCCTGAAAAAACAATACCTGAAAAAAAAAATAGTTTTAAGTATATGGACTGAGTAACACACACTGAGAAACAACAAAACAACCCCCAAAGCCTATCTAATTGGATATAAAAAAACTTTTTCACTACTCTAGAAGTGGAGCTGGTTTCCCAGGGAGATTGAGCACAACCTGACTCAGAGTAAAGACCTGACTAACGTTGTCAGACATCCTTTCATAAATTTGGAAATTTGGGCTGCAGAACTCTTGAGGTCCCTGCCAACCTCTTTTGCCTTATACTCTATGTAAAAAAAAGTAAACAAACAAACAAACAAAAAAAAAAAAGGACCAAAATACTACTCTCCTTTTGAGGACCTTCTCCACCTGTTGCATTTCCACCAAAATTTCGATATAAAGTCTGTATATTTCTTTTTTCAGCCCTCTTAGGAGTGAAGGGAAACACTGCTTACAGCTCAGCCACAGGTATCATCAGCACAGATATTAGAGTATGCAACATGTTCTACAGTTCCTGCATTGTCCTGACAAAATTAGACCAATTTTTTTGGAGAAAATCTGTTTATCTGCTTTATGCCAAAAATCAGGAGGCAGACTGTAATATTGAAATTAAACTAGCAGGAACATAGAGTTCTTCTGATGTGATAAAAAAGCACAGGAATTATTCCTGCGGTTATCAATCTGGTATTTAATCCTAACTAATCTAAGTTGATTGTTCTTTCGCAGTTTCAATAATCTACCTCTATACGTCCCAAAACAGAATCTTAATACAGCACCCACTGGACACAGAAAGACAGTATTTCATTAATTTCAATGTGTTTAATGTGTTTTAATATGTTAGCCCTACAGCAATGGTGTTCAGTTAGGAAAGATTCACTCACTTAATGCCTTACATATTTTCTTGGCTCATAAAGAACTACACAGTACTGCAGGGAGCATACTGTACAGTTATTAAATGCTATTATTAAATATGTCATATTATTGCTGAAATCTGTACAAGGCAAGAAAACAGAGAACCCCCAATATTTGAAATTTAAATATTATAGAGTATTTCAGTAGCTACATTTTCTCTTCATAAATCCAAAAGGTCTCCATAGCTAGAACCTACATATAATCACAACCCAAGCTGAATATTACAGTAAATGTGACAAGGTAGATGATAACTGTGGTGTTACTGTTTAAGGATTTACAGTCATCATGTGAATGCATTATGCGCAGTGAAAGTTTTCATAATTTATTCATAATTTTAGGAATACTATAAAAAATATAGAGGCACTTTAAAAATCAGATCAATGATATGTGCATCACTGAGTAGCTGAAACTCATATTTGCTGTGCGTTTCCATGCGCTTTTGTGCATTATTTTGCTGAGGGCCAGATTCCAAAACAGTAGCAATCCAGTTTTCTTGCTTCTGAGGTTCACACTTTTGTCATTTTACTGAAGCACTCATAAAAGTTTGGATTCTCTAAGATCTTTTGTACCATCTGCCAGTAACAATCCACAAAGAGACAATTTACTAAAATTACAGATTAAGAAGCTCCCGTGGAAGTAAAAACTGAAAAAACCCCATAGATTTACATTAATTATTAGAGAAGTCAAGTCATTGATACTTTCCATCTTCCCTGCTGTCAAGACTTGGTACCCCACTAGAAGATGCCATGTAAGCCTCCTGGTCTACACGACCAAGGAAATAAATGCTGCCCAGGGATAAATGGTGTACATTGTACCACACAGCTGCAGTGTGTCACCTCCAGAGCTGCCATCCAGGCACAGAGCCTCTATGGACTGTGTGAATTTAACTAATACAGAATTCACATACATACCTGGGAACAAAAGATACAAATTTAATACAGACTATACCGAGAAAAGAATGGACTAGTGCTCTGGCCAACAACGAAAATATGCTCAGGAAGTCAAGTCATCTGTGAAATGCCAACACAAAAAGCACTAATAAAACCTTTGACTAGACACACAAACACACCTAATACACATACGCAAACACACACACGCACATATATATATTTATATAAAACATATATTTTCATAATAATATATTCTCTGAGGTAGACCTTGCAGTGCATCTTTTCAGCTCATCATAGAGATCTCAATAGTCTAGTGCTCCTTTCCAAAAATAAATTCCGAAGGATTAGGAAATGTGTTGAAAGAAAAACACAAACAAAATTTTAATACTTAAGAATCTATTTTAGAGTTGAAGATTTAAAGAGCTCAAGCTGTTTCTTTTAACAAAAAGTATGAAGAATAATTTGATTACTCTATGAAAGTATCTTCACAGAGAGAAAAAGCTAGGTAGTAAAGAGCTCTTTAATCTAGCTGGGAAAATGAAACAAGAAGCAAAGGTTAGAAGCTAAAGTGACACATATTAAAATTAGAAATTAGGCACTCATTTCTACCACAACCAATTAACAAGTACATTTGTATGTTCTTTTCCTATTGAAGCCTTTTGAAGAGCTCTTCTGTAATCTGAAAAGAAACAATTTTATGTGAAGTTTTGATCACACTTCCTGCTGCTTCTCTTCAGATTAAAATGTAACAACTGATTATATAAAATGAATTGCCAGATAGGATAAAAGGGACAGGGAGGAGGAATGTCCTTTTTTCCTCCCTGTGACAGAAGAAGTAGAACTAGGTAAAATAAAAACTTACATAAGTTTCACCACACATACTATAGTTCAAAGGAGTCAACCAATTTATCAGCATTGTTCCCATAGAAAGAAGTTCACTGAGAACAAGTTAAAGCCTTAAATGTTGAGCTCCTTAGGACTTGCGGTATTGCAGTCTTAGAAGTTTTAGTTCTAAGTGAACATCCAGTAAGTTTTTTGATACTTTTGGACTCACTTTCAAAAGCATAAGTACGAGCTCTTAACATCTTATATAAAAAAATTCTGCCATTTCATGTCAGTCATTTTCAGTTCTGAATCTAACAAAAGACACCATAATGAAATGTCTCACCAGTGACTGAACAAACTGAAAAAACCACAGTTGAACTTTCAGTAACATTAGGCAGGCAACATCAACAGATTATATTCTACACTGAAAATTGTAACAAGCATAATAATTGAAGTCAATTGCCAAATCAACAGTAATGTAAAACATGCAAGTAGCCTAGCTAAAAGGTTTCTAGTCATTTTTCCAAGTACACTTACAGGCTTAAAATAAGCTGATGAACTAAAAGCACCTTCTTTACAGAACAGAAGAGTAGACAATTTTGATTAACTGGCCATTTAATATATGCTAACCATGAAAAGATGGATACTAAGGAATTCACACTATTCTCCAGGTTCCTAACTTTATCTTATCATTGAAGAATCTAATGCAGAGCAAGCTGGTTGAATAATTTTATTTGTTGGAAATAATTTTTTGCTAATTATAATGCAAATATCATTGACTAAATTTTTCTTCCTGGATAAAATAATCTTATTCTACCCCCAATAGTGGGGAAAATAGGCTTTTTCATCTCTTTCTACAAGAAACATACTATGTATATATTTCAACTTATTTAATTTTATCTCTTCTGTCTTTTTCCTATAAATTATACATTAGATTAATTAATACTTGACTACACAACTAAACAAAAGCTAAAATCTTTTTTTTCCTAAGTTAGGGAAAGTAAATTTCTTCAAGAGCAACATGTAGAGTAATCTCCAGAAGCTATTTTATTTCTGGAAGTTATTTTAAATCTAAAATTTTCTGTCTTTTCACATTTATCCCAATAAATGTGAATTTTATACTTTTATAAAGTTTTGACTCCGTGGTTATTCAGGCATATATTCCACTCGCTTTCTTGAGTTATATAGTCAATGAACTGTTTGACACTAAAGTCAAACTGTTCACTGTTGCTCAAGTGTGCCTGCCCTGCAGCTGCCTGGTCGTGTGGAGCTTCTGCTGCTCCAGATAGACCAATAAGCCAAGAGTGAATGTCAGTCAAGATCTGCCTTAGCAAAAAGATGTATAAATTCTTCCACAGAGAAAAAGAACTTCAAAAGTGGAGCTCTTTCGATGTGTCTTTCTCAAGGACCAGTCTAGGGTCTAAACACGGGCAAAACAGCAAAACAAAAAATAGCAATAACGCAAGGTGCACCATTTGTGAAATAATCTTTGTCACTGTTATTTTTCTAGTGTTACTGAATTACATGAAAATACTCAAGAAGAAACATAAAAATACAGTAAACTGGGAGAATAATTTCAAAAACTTTGATGTAGGTTCATTGTAAGAATTGGGTGTGTTTCACGCGAGGAATTACTTGGGTTTTAAAAATCCTTGTTGGAAGAATGCAATGCACTCTAGAGTTTGCTTTGTTTTGATTTATCTTTTCCAAAATCTCACCAGAAACAGCAAAATTATCAAACATTCTGATTTTTAAATTGTTTTAATAAAGATTTTACCAAAACTATATCTAGCAAAATTATATCTTGCAAGTTATTTTTTAAATCTACAACTGAATATAGATTGAACAGAGTGAAACAAAGACTTGCTATCTCTTTAAGAGACTTGTTCTATTGATTAGTATTCCAGAGTCAGTACTGATGCCTCAATCAAATTCAACAAGTTCATGGGTTTGGGGTGTGGCGGGTCACCTGCACGCCAGGTGCCCATCAAAGCTGCTCTATCACTCCCCTCCTCAGCTGGGCAGGTGAGAGAAAATATAATGAAAGGCTCATGGGTCGAGATAAGTACAGGGAGAGATCACTCAGCAGCTACCATCATGGGCAAAACAGACTTGACTTAGGGAAATTAGTTTAATTTATCACCAACCAAAATTAGAGTAGGGTAGTGAGAAATAAAAACTAAATTTTAAAACACCTTCCCCTCACCCCTTCCCTTCCTCCTGGGCTTAACTTCAT
Source organism: Pachycephala philippinensis (assembly GCA_013397055.1). Lineage (NCBI taxonomy): Eukaryota > Metazoa > Chordata > Aves > Passeriformes > Pachycephala > Pachycephala philippinensis. The sequence continues at coordinate 22,953 of VWZT01010355.1, read as the reverse complement.
TCCCAAATTTTCTACCTCTTTCCCCTCAGCAGGGCAGAGGGGTGGGGAATGGGAGCTACAGTCAGTTCATCACACACCCCTGTTGCTCCTTCCTCCTCAGAGGGAGGGCTCCTCACACGCCCCTTCTCCAACACATCTCCCCCACAGGAGACAGTCCTCCACAAACTTCTCCACAGGCTTCAATCCTTCAGGCACTGACTACTCTACTGTGGGTCCTCCATGAGGTCACAAGTCCTGACAGCAAATGTGCTCCAGCACAGACTTTCCAAGGGCTCACAGCCTCCTTCAGGCAACCACATGCTCCAACATGGGGTCCTCCACAGGCTGCACATGGATCTCTGCTCCCCTGTGACCCTCCATGAGCTGCACATGGATCTCTGCTCCACTGTGACCCTCCACGGGCTGCACATGGATCTCTGCTCCACTGTGACCCTCCATGGGCTGCACATGGATCTCTGCTCCACTGTGGCCCTCCACGGGCTGCACATGGATCTCTGCTCCACTGTGACCCTCCATGAGCTGCAGGGGCACAGCTGCCTCACCATGGTCTGCACCATGGGCTGCAGGGGAACCTCTGCTCCTGGAGCACCTCCTCCCTCTCCTTCTGCACTGACCTCGCTGTCTGCAGAGCTGTTGCTGTCACATATCCTCACTCCCCTCTCTGCCTGCTGTTGCACAGTTTTTCCCCCCCTTCCTAGATACATTATCCCAGAGGTGCTACGGCTGTGACTGCTAGGCTTGGCCTTGGTCAGCAGTGGATCCATCCTGGAGCCAGCTGCAACTGGCTCCACCAGATACAGAGGAAGTTTCTACCAGCTTCTCAGAGAAGCCACCCCTGTAGATCCCCTGCTACCAAAACCTTGCCACACAAAGCCAAACATGCGGCCAGAAGCCGGGGTGATGTTTTTGACTCAGACAAGCTTGGAGATAAAATTATAAAGAGATCATAAACCAGGAGCAGTAGGTCCTTTTCCAGTAGAGGAGAAAAATATTTTTTATGGGCTGGGAATTGGGTATTTTTTGAACTTGGGTACATGCCCCAAAATTCTAGTTCAATATCTGTGACTGTGGAAAGAAATATGTCAGCATGTTTAAAAAAATTTATAAAAAGCCCAACAACATAAAAACAAATAAATTTCTAGCAGATGATCAAGCTTTCAACCAGCTGGCAAATTACACTTAGGTAGCAAAAGGGGAAAGATTGCTCGTGATAATGGGCTTGCTGATTAGTTCCCTTTGACAGAAAGACCTTAGTGAGTAAGTAAAGGTTGATGCTCTATCAGAAACATTCTCCAATCTTTCGTTCTTTCTGTACATCTGAAACGGAAGTCCAGTATTTATCACCATTTAAAGCAAAGTCAAAGAAAGGTATGTCCATGATGACATCATCTTCTTCAGTACTAGGAAAGAATATCTTTGGAACACCACTGACCCAATGTGCTGCTGATTACTGCTCTGGAATGAATAACTTCATGGACAGAGTAAGATATACAAAGTTGTCATAAAGAAATGTGCTCCAGGCTCATGACTCACAGCAATGGTTCTTACAGCACCAGGCCTTCTGTCTTCCTCACTTATAATTATCCACTTTTCATCCATCTGTGGAAAACAGAGGCCATGAATGAGAAATTCAGTCTTGTGGAATATTTTTACTCATGACATCCATAAAAACGGAACTGTGCTATAGAAAGTGTCCTCTCCCTTTCTTTCCTTGATACCATACTCCCACTGCCTTGGGAAGCAAAACATTTTTGGCTTCCAGCTAAAGACATTAAGCATGTGTGATATAACACAGAAGTCCTACTCTGTATCAGCAACCCTGTGACCCATTTTTTTCATTACTCCTCTCCACCTTTTCTTCCAGAAATGTGCTTCTAAAATTCATGTTCTATATAGGCTTACTGGACAAGTATATTTCCTCTGCCTAGAGATTTATCATAGCTGAGTAGGAGTTGTACCTGGGACAAAATATGTGAAGAGAAGAGCAAGCATGGAAGATGCTGAGATGCATGAGAGACAGTTTTTGGACTTCGTTCTAGGACCTCCTTTCCTGCCTGAGCACATGGGGACACAGATGATGTACAAAATAGGGAAAATGTGAGGTGGCTGTGACTTTGAATGGCGGACACAGAACTGGGCTGCAATTCCAGTTTCAAAGATGCTGGGGTGTAAGGAAAGAAAAACTACCATGACCTTGGGAAAACAGAGGAAGGTAAAGAACCAGAGAGGGTTATTTAGATGCCAGTACTGAATCAGAGAAGTTGACGAATGGAAATTCCCTCATTGTTTCATTTCTCTAGAATTTTCCCAACAGAAAATTATAGGCAATCTAAAATCTAAGCACTATTTGAGTCAATTGTAGTAAAGTGTATGAAAATTTCATTTCCCAAGGTAATCTTGCAAAGGAAACAGTTTTCTTTCTAAAGTGGCAAAAAAAACCTGAGGAGGTTAAAAATATGGCCAGTGAAGAATAAAATGTAGAAATAATGCAGTCTGAAAGAGACTGTAAGATTAGAAATATTTTCCTATGTTCAGTGTTTCAATTTTATGCCACTTTTTTTGAAGGCTATTCAGCTCCATTTTATGCTTTCAATACATTTTGACTAGAGACATAAATCAGCTGACAGAAACAAACTCAAGTGAGCTGAGACTTGGATTTTATAGCAATATTGATAAAAGCTAGTGGGCATTCCTGCTGGAACATTGGCATTTGGCCTGAGAGAGTATTTTGAGAGATTTTTCAGATTCTTGATGCATCTAAAGACATATTGTTGAGCTGCAAGTAATAAATGCAGAAAGGGCAGGGGTTCTCTCCATGGAAACAACAAAGTAACAATTTTTTTAACAAAATTCAAGGATGTAACTTACTGAACACTGGGTAAGTTTCAGAGCCTGGATATTAAGCAGAGATGCACGGAAAGATCAAGTAATGCCTTTATAGATTTCTTTGGTTAGCTCCTATCATGCAGAAGGGGATGTGTAGGAAAAGCAGGAACTTTTTATGTCAGTTAACTGGCAAAGCATAGGCTGAATTAGAGTGTATGAAAGGTGAAGTGAAGCTATTCAGGGAGGGTCATAATTTAAAAAAAAATTAAAACTTCCTAAACTAAAAACCATGTAAATAATTAAAAGTAGCAGGCTTTCTTTGCTGTTTTTTTTTTTTTTAATATTACTCTTTCTTTTATGTAATTCCATGCTGGAATACCCACATTTATTAACCAAACAAAATTGAACTGGAAGTATCTCATAAGATTTTTGTCTGTTTCTTCCTCCTAAGTCAGAATCAACTGTGCCAAAATCACTCTCACAGGCTTTTGTGTAGGCCATTCAATAAAAATATCTATTGTTGAATACTCCATGACAGCTCTCTTCAATCTGCCCCAGATCTTCGAAAATATGTCTTAATGTCTGTAAATCCCTTGTTCCAACATTAGCTCATTCCTTCACGTCACTGGATGAAGGAAGCAGAGTATTTCCTTCCTCCTCAGGTCCTGTTTTCTGGACCTCTGATCATTCTCCATGCTTTTCTCTGCAATCTCTTCAGCTGGCCAATGCTTTATTTTAAGTGCAATAACCAAACCAGGATACCAGGTGCTGGGTTTGGTTGGGTTTTTTCCCCCTTAAAACAATATGAATTTGACAACTGGTGTTGCCTGCAATAAAACATCTCTTTTTTTTTTTTTCCTGCAACTTTTGGCTAGCTAGGCAGTTTCTATCTTTCATTGCTCAGCTGATTATTCTTACTGAAGTGCAATAATTTCCATTTGTCCTGCTTGAACTGCATCCTGCTTTTTAGACCAAATCACCAATTAACAAGATTGTTTTAGAGCTTAAACATCTCCTCCAAAGTAGTTGCAGATATGCCTCCCTCCATTTTCACTTGGTATAAAAGAATACATCATCTTAAACCATTTTGAGATGATTCTCCCTGGCTTCCCTTGGTTTAATAAGAATTATGTAAAAATTTTTCACTTCACCACAGCAAGGTATTAGTTTCCACCACAGTTTTGCATTTTGGGGAGCTTAATGCAGGTGACATTGCAATTACTTGTATATTTTGGCTGCTAGGGTAAGGAACTACGTCAAATCTTCGATCAATAACTATTAGGTATTCCATTTGAAAAATCCAAAATAGACAGAAATCCAGATTTGAAAGTAATAAGACTTGCTTAAAATTTACAGCCAAAATAAAACTTGGTTTTTCCTAGTATCAATTAGAACATACATCTGGATTTTCAAGCAGCAAAGTTAAAGTGCAGAAAGAAAAAATGTAAAAGACAAAATTTATTGAATAATAAATCAGGTATATATTGAAAGAGAAAGAGAACAAGAGCACAAGAAAGCCTTGTTCTAATTGACTAATATAAACATTTACATTTTTCATAAGGATTAATGGATTAAGCTGCTTTATCATGAAGGGAAAAAACTGCTGTTTATGACCTAGTGTTAGACAACAATAAATGGCTTAATCTGGTTTTCTCTAAAGGTAAAGCTGTATGTAGTAATGGATTTAAGAGATATGTACATAAGTTTCTTATTTAATTTTATTAGCACACAAAGTGTAAAACGTTTTGGTACCCATGTATCTGTGTAACCTTTTACAACTAGCATTTCTATCCCAGTATTGCATGGGCTTACTTTCTTTTTTCAAGGAAAGGAAAAGCACCCTGTGCCAACTGAAAGTATGGTGAGATAATCTTCCTAAAATTGTGCTTGAATGGAGTAACTGGACTCCTAATGGCAAAGTGATGATATGTGAACACCAATCAATATCTGAATTAGCAAACTCATGCTGAGAAAAACCAAGGCACTTATAGGCCATAGCCATACGCTGGGCTCCAGGCTATCTTCTCTCTGTATCATATTACTTCTTTGTGAGACAGCACTCAGCAAATAAAAAGGCAATGTAATTTCTGTGTTGTGTTCCATAGAAAATTTAGAAATGCTGCCCAATACTCTAGATACATTCTGTGGTGTAAGAGAGAATTATTAAAGTATAACAGCTCAGAATTTTAAGATAAATAAGCAAGTTTTGTCAGCAGAGTGGAACACTGAGTTTACCTTTGAGCTTTCGCTACGTAATCCTTACATTTTATGCTGAATTTGTTGAATAAAATGCCATGCCATGAGTTAAACTGTCTGGAAGAATTAGTTTGGAACATGAATTGGCTTCAGATAGACAAAATCAAAATTAGAGCTCAGGTATATACACATCATTATTAATTTGGTTATATTAAAAAAATAATGATATTTATTTTTGTAGTGTAGACCAATGAAGTAGTATCATAAAGTAAAAAACATTACCCATGGTACAAGAAAAACATACAGTAAAATTAACTGACCGGAAATTTTTGCAATACAAATAATGTGATTTTCCAAAAGAAAGAGGTCTGAGAACATTTACATGCTTGATGATTTATTTTAATTCCAGTAAAGGAGCTTCAGCATCTGGAAATCTAAAAAAGTAAAGGCGACCACTCAGCTGTCACTGCAGCATTGCTCAGTTATAGGGTTCAGGTGTTAATTTTCCAGACTATTTGTCCTGAATCTCCAGTACTGCTTTATACAAATTTACTAAGAAACTAAAAATGGACTGCATGTTTGTACTACGTAAAGAGATTTTTGACTTCTTGATTTCCACGTTTTGAAGAGCAGAGTTAGGAAAGATTTAAAAGATGTGTAGTCGAAAAGCCACAAAAATTCAAAATCTATGATCTGGTTGAAGGCTGAAAAATGTAAAGCAGGTCTAATAAAATTTAGAAGAAATAAACCTTTGTTTTTTATAGTTTAGTGTAATGAACTATAGATAGCATCTAAAAGTTCAGAAGAGCAAAAGTGGTAGCATTGGTAGGCGTAGATGCTTAAGTAAAGAACTGATCAACATCATGCATCAAACCCCACAATACAATTGAAAAGGAGGACAAATTGTTATAAAGTATATAGTGGATTTTAAACTCTATATATTCTATACTGTATAGCATTCAGCAGTGTATTCTGCCATTTAGAAGATTGTTTCAATGTATGACTTTGGGACTGAATTGGGGACCTGCAGACTCCACCTGGGTCTACTGCTTCACAGCCAAATCTCTGCAGCTGAATTTGTAACAGCTTGACTCCACTTGTCACTGACATGGACAGAAACTTACAATATATGTGAGCTAAAAGCCTATACTTGTAAGCTTGGTGCAACAAGGAAATAACTAGAGAGCAACTGCTTCTGATTTTTAAGCTTTATATCTTCCGATTTCTTTTAAATGATTGAAAATTAGCTTTAGTCTCACAGTTAAGGATTGTAAGATTTTATACATTATTTTCCAATCTCCTTTTTTTTTTTTTTCTTCTCAATCTCCTATTTGTTTATATTTATGAAGTATTACCCATATACCACAAAACATAAAGGTCACAAAAGTAATCCTGAATGTTCTTTCAGACAAGAAATATAACCTTTATTTAGCTAAATTCTAACAATAACTGTGTAGCAAGTTATGGGAAGTCCTTGTTTTTCAAACAAAAAATATTGTCCCTCTTGCTGGAAAAATAGAAAGGGAACCTCTTCACTTCTGTCCCTGAGAATGCTGCTTTTCTTCAGATTAGTTCAATGGTCCAGATAATAAATGAATAATAAAATCACCACTGTGCATGATATTTTTAATTAGGGAATATATTATAACTCCTACATTATAGTCTCAGGCAGCAAATATAATGCTCTGGATTTCTGCCTAGAATACTATTACCATTTGAACATACTTTCTGTTAGCTTCTAGAAGGACAGGAGGGTTGATTTTTCAAACAAAAGATGCTAAGCATTTTTGACTAAGGAATATTCTACAAATCTATTTTTTAAATCTTTGTACAACTAAATTCTTCTGAAAAAGTCAGAAGTTGATCCTCACAACAAATACAATCAAATTCAAGCCATGACTGCCATTTGGATACTATACATATGCACCTCTCCAAGGCATTATAGCACATACATGCAACTCATTTTGGTATGGCTACACTACCTTCAGAAATGCAGTATATCTTTTCCACAAAACCTGGGACAAAATAAAAAGTGAGAAAATTAATCTCTGCATGTACATACTAAAAACTCTGCAGCCCATCTAAAAATGTGCTGATGGCACTTGCAAACATTGCTTCATTTTGTTAATGATTTAGTCAGAGACTTTGAGATTACTCCATTTTTCCAGATATTTAATGTCCTAAGGAACAATTGGATTATTCTCAATGTCACAGGTTTATTTCACCCATTTACCTTATTTACTCACATTAAGCTGGTAACATAAATTAGACTAAAGCATAATTTATGACTGCCTTAGGCATATCATCTTGAAAGGCATTCAGTCTCAACGTGTAAACATCAAGGGACTGCCAATTCATCTCTTTCCTGGTAAGTTTACTCCAGCAGCTAATCATGCTCCCTTTTATAAATTTGTTTGACTGATGAGGATATGCACATGCCCTGTGCACCTATTATTATGCTCTTCTCCACTACAGTGAAGTCCTTTAATATGCTGAAATTGCCCTGCATTCTATCAAGTCTCTTTTTTTTGTTTGTTTGTTTGTTTGTCAAATTAAACAGGCCAAGCTTATTCAGATTTTCACTGGGGGGTATTTTTGATGATGTTCCTGCTTCAAGATACTCATGCAGGCACTAGAAGCAATGTTGTTTGTTTATTTATGACCACAAAAACAGCTGCAGCAGATCAGACAAATAATGGGTCATTGTAGGAGGATACTTGGAGACACCATATAAAGACAGGATAAGTATTTAGGGATATTTCCATCAATTTCCATTCCTGGAGAAGAATATATGTCCTCTCTTTTATTCAGTTACTGTTTACAAGAGGATTTTCGTGCTTAAAGGTTTTATGAACCTTTGCTAAAGGACCTCATTAAAAGTATTTCAGATGTGCACAAGAGATCTTTGAGCGCTGCCTTTGGTTGCCTTACCCAGCACTGTGCCTCTCCAGACAAACAGACCTTGAGGAGCAATCCTCCCCGTGTTGTGGCTCTCCTCTGAGCCACCCTGGCTTCCTGCACTCTCCTGCAGAGGTGGGTCTTGAACAGCACACGGTGTCACTTCTCTCCTACACCAACACGGGATTATCTAACCTATGCATGGGCTGGGGAAGTGTTTCAAATAAAGATAATTTCTCTTGAAATATACAGAAGGTGAAAACACTGGGATAAATTACAGTGGAATAAAAGACGAATTTGCACATGGTTAGAAATACTTACGCAGGTTACTAATGATACTGCTGTCACCCAACAGTGTGGCTATTACAGAGTTGCTCGAAAACTTTCATAGAATATTCCAGCACAATTATTTGAACAAGGGTGCATTACAATGCATAAATAATCTTTTTACATGTGAATAAAGGCTTAGAGCTAGCTAGATTATTTGGTTGCAACGTGGCTAAAATATAATTATTTCACTCACAGAAAGATTCCTATTGTGTTTCCCATAACTATGTGATACATTCTCAATGCCCTATTGTGGCATCTGCATGCAGAGCACTTCTAAACAGTAATTATTGGTATAATTCTCACACAGCCTGTATGTTATCACAAGCATGGGTGGATTCACTTGCTGAAGCAGAGCACTTGTTTTCCTTGCTGGAAACTGAGGGGGGAAAAGGAAACATAAAATCTCTTTTCTGTGTATTACAGACTGCAAGTGTCAGTCCAAAAAAGGAAAGAATATTTTTGATTGCATGGCTGCAAAAGCTGTAACACTGCCCCTTATTTTGATGACTAGCCTACATTTTCTTCCATCCACTATAACTACTTATGAGCTGTAAAATATATGCCTGGGCTTGATTTTCTGAGTTGAAGCTGAGCTGAAGCTTAGTCTTCTGAGAAGGAAAATGCTTCACGGGACTCAAGACAAACAAAACGCAGCAAAAGGGACTGCCTTTCTTTACAGGTATCATAAGGGAAACTCATATGGCCTGAGACCTCACTGTCTTTTCAGCAGAGCTACTTTTACAACGTAGAAGGGAAGTGTCTCCCAGCAGAGCCAGCTGAAGAAACACTGGCACTGCAGCACCAGGAGAGGTGGCTGCAGCAGAGCCAGGACTGCCCTCCAACACCTCCCCTGGAGCGTGGGTGGGTCTGTCCCTGGCACTGCTGCAGAGCAGGAGGTGGGTAGGTAGCCCAGCCCCTGCCTCTTCAGGAAGATACTGGCTGAGAAAAGATTCAATCAAAATATGCTCACTGTGATTACTGGCTATGTGGGTTACTAAAAACAGAGGTGTCCTTGCCCATTATTTTTGAGATCTTTGAAGTTTGATGCCTACTATTTTTGTTTTCCTCTCGGCTACAAAATGCCCATTATCACATACACACACAGTGCTGCAGGAACTAGACCCACACACTGCCCTGGTTCTGGGTGTTGATTGAACTTCTGCTGCTATCAATGAAGGAGTACATAAGAAAGCCTCCAGACAGCAGCAAGGTCCATGAGTATAAATCTGGTACTGATCTCACTGATCATGACATAGCAAATTTTTTCCTACCTGTTTCTGTGACTATTTCTTCTGTTATAAACATATCACAATACAGGGTACATCTTTTTAAGTCTTGAAAATCTCAGCAAATTTTTTACTGAAATTAATGAGAGTGTTATGATGAGCACTTATGAAATCAGATGCCAACCAAGAGAGTCTATAACTACAGTAGCACACCTCTTATAGCACTGTTGTCAAAAAGAAGTTTAAAAACTTGAAATGAGAAAAAATGAAAAATACAGCCCTATAAAAGCTGTATATACATATGGCCCTATATATACATATAGACACTTTTTAATACTTTTACTACTTAGAAGAGGACTGAATGATTATACTTAGAGGAAAGCAGAATTCAAAGAGAAAGATGGCTTTGGTTCTGCTGATAATAGTACCTTAAATCAGCATATTGTCCAGCAAAAATCTTTTATATAGAGGAATTTTTCAGAAAACTACTGAAGGGTTGCAAAGCTAAATCAGAAGATGTAAGGTACAAAAAAGCAATGAGAAAAAAAAAAAAAAACCAGAATCAAAACCCTGTAGTATACTACTTATGTTTTGTCCTCTTTATCCATATCCTCTTTATCCATATCAACTGCAAGCTATTGAAGAGTATAAGTATTTTCCTGGTTATGTATTTGGAAAACAGAACGTGCTATTTCTTTTAATTGTGTAGATAAAGCAAATGTCTCAAGCAGATCTTGCCTTTCTAGAGAACAGAGGATACAAAAGTCTTTCCTAGAAGCAAATTTTAAATGTCTTTAAAAATGTACTGCAATGTATGAGGAAAAAGTCTTTACAAAGAGGATGGTGAAACACTGGAACAGGTTGCCCAGAGAGGTTGTAGCTGCCCCATCCCTGGAAACAGTCAAGGTCAGGTTCAGTTGGGCCCGGAATAACCTAGTCCACTTGAAGATGTTTTTGTTCTTTGCAGAAGGGTTGGACTAGATGACTTTTAAAGGTCCCTTCCAATCCGAGTTATTCTATGATGCTGTGATAGGGTATTTTGTCACCAACCATTTTTTTTCACTGATACTTTGCTGCAGTATTAATTATTTGGCCTAGCTAGTGACAACATTTCAAAACAACTGTTCTGAAAAGTTTTGAGACCAATGCCCTTGATAAAACTGTAACATCCCTGTATTCATTATGTCCTAAATCACACCTAAAATCAGGTTTGCTGTATTTCTTTCCAGGAGTCAATGGGTAACTATATTGTCATCCATAAATCATATCCTTCCATGTGACTTAAATGGACAAGAGTTATTTTCTTTCTGAGGTTGACAGTCAAAATAGATGTCTAGGAAACAATACTTTTCATAATTTACCCTGTGATCATGAACAGATATACCTTCTCTACCAGCCTATGTGGATATTTACATATTAAATCTAATCAGAGCATATTCAAAGCAGATGGTGTAACAAAGAGTGACAAGTTAAAATGGGTTCCTCCCTGCACTATGAAACACAAAAACGCACTTGGAGCTCATAAAAGACATTTTAATTAAAAAAAGAAAAAAAAAAAAAAAAAATTCCATAGATATTTTTTGTCCTTGATACAGCCTTGCCAAAATTGTTGGCATTTGGTCAGAATCAGAAACATCCATTTAGTCATGATCCAGGATAGTGTTCCCAAAAGCCCTGAGATGGCTTTACTGACATCTCAGTATTTTGCTTTCCACTGTGCCCTTAGCCACTTAAAATGCTACAGGCTATCAGTCCTGATACTGAAAAATGTAAAAATGGGAAATGGGCCCACTTTCTAACCTCTCAGGCCACAGTCAATGGACATTGGCTGAGCTGACATTTACATTTCCAGATCATCGACATCCCCCTACCTCCAGACAAACAGTCTTGTGAGAAAGATGTTTTAACACTAGGACAGAAAGCACAGAATTTTGAGTAGAAGGCTATTTCTCTGTGTCCTGTACTTCCCCTAGAAACTCTATTTCTCTACCCAGTACCCAGCAACAAGTAGACCCGTACCCTACAAAGTAATGCACCTGTGCCTATGGGTCCTGAATAAGCAAACAAAAGAATTCAAGATCTCACAGGTTAGAAAGCAAAAACTAGCCTCTAATGAATGCAAACTGCATCCCTCAATGCATATTTTTAGGTGTATACTGATTGACTTGTCTCAGTGTTTAAAATTAAGTTGCCTTTAGGCAGGCAGGTCTCTTTCAAGAGCTATTGATGATGATATTATTATCCTTTGGTATTGAAATTTTGACAGTAGCACCTGATTTATTCCAGTAAACAGCACTACCATCTCATCCTTAGCCCTGGACTGTGAAAGTTTACAGCTTTGAGGTTTTCATTTGTTTTGTTTTTTCAGAAGGTGCCAATAGAAGCAAACTACCCATCAAACTGATACCAATATAGACAATTACATGAGAGATGCATTACAATTTTATCTCTCTTTTCAAAGGTATGTTTTTTAAAGGTAGATTTTTAAAAAATTAGTTATTTTAATTGGCTTTAGATTAAAACAGAATAAATTGAGCAGACAAATAATTATTCGTCCTCCTGTCTTCTCTTCCCTTGAAAGGTTCACAGAAGGTATTTTCTTCAATAAAAAGCTGGGATTGTATCTGTCATTAAGACTTAATTGTGATATAATTTGTACTGATATAAGGATTAGTTTTATTCAGATGTAATAATTACAAAGACATCCATACTAATCTTAGTTCAGCATTGAATATAGGCATGTCTTGGCTACCCCTTAGATAAACAACTGAATCCTGTGTATTCCGGCTGAGGCAGTTCAGAAGGTCAATATGCAGGATTTCTTTGCCATTTAGAATATAGCATTTCCTTCTCTGTTCAATTCACATTCTTGTAACTACTTCTGAGCAGGTGTTTAGAACACAAACCTTATAGACACTAAAATAAAGAGATGTTTTGTTCTTGAAATGTGTGGTCTGGTTTACTTGCAGTTGACAAGGCATTTTACAGGAACACATCTGACTTTTTACAAGTTTCCAACAGCAGTAAACTTTATTCCTGCTGACAGCAGAAGCAATTGCTGTGTTCAGAATAAAATTGATTGGATTAAAAGTTTAACTCTGTTTTCTTGTTTCATGTTTTATGCTCTAAGGTTACCTTTAAATCTGTTTCTGATAATTCATTTCATAAAAAACAATTCTTTGTATGTTACTGGTATAAAAATACATATGAGTGAAATCATATTGCATATCACTAAATCATTGCAAGGTAAGGGAAGTAGGGTTTATTTGAACTGGAAATAAGTATTCAACTTCCTCATGTAGAAAACAATATTTTCATAGAAAAAATTCCACAATTTTTTTTTTCCATTTACAAGATTAGAAGAAAAAAATGAAGGTAAATAATAAAAAAAGCAAGAAATAGAACTGCCATCATAACTGTCTGCAGCAAGCAGGCAATTTGTATATTGTGATCCAAACATCTGACCTTACGCCATGATTCTTAGGCCAAATTCTGGAATAATATCAATAGTGGCAACTCAGCATACACATATCTGGAAGATATCATACACAGAATGGGCACTTAACACTGTTACAACCATTCTGTTTCATGAGGGATGATCCAACTTAAGATGCTCCAGCTGCCACTGCCAGCCCCCCCAACAGATCTTACTACCTCTGCACCACTGCTGAGTCAGCTGTATTTTACTTTGGATCTTGTTTGAAAGTGTTTGGATCCCCTAAAATTAAAACTTGTGGCACTTTGTCACTGCTAGAAGAATTGTACAGTCAATCTGTGCAACTGGCTGGCAGGTCAAACGAGGGTGAGAGAAGAGCACAGTACTGTATTGAACTGAGTTGGGTAAGATGGTGGAAGGCACCTTCATTTGGGTCACATTGTGCTATTGCCTTCTTCCAGTAGATTTCCATCTTGCTGTCCCTCCTGTTCCCTTCTTCATGCTACTGGCTCTGTCCGGGAGGAGTCACAAGATGCATGAACTGCGTATCAATGCTATAGAATATTTTAGCATTGTTATCAAAGAAAACCATAATTAAAAATGTAAAAGAGTCCATGCAAAAAGAAGCCTTGGCAACTGCAAGTAAACCATAAAACACATTGCATACCAATTCAGTGGTAACATAACATTGGGACAGTAATTTCATCTGCTTTCATGGTTTCTGAGATTTTCTGGCCCAATCACCTCCTGTGTGCAGGCCCATGTGCCCAGACATGGACTTCCTACAAATTTTCTGAGTAAGTCATTTGAGTTTTCTAGCACCTCAACAAATAAATTTCACTTTTTTTTTTTTTCCCACATGCTTTACATGTTGCATATGCCACAGACACATTACTTACTAAATAGTAACATTAGCACGAAGCACAGGGTTATGTCTCAAAAATTGCAAAATATAGTAATAACCTGTGAATAATTAAGATATGTCCATGAGGCAGCAGCAACAGTGCAGAGAGCCATACAGACCTTTTGATTCAGTTTGTCACCACCTCAGCACACCGTCACTGTGCTGTCGTTTGTTATTGCACCCCTCAGCCTTCCCTTTCAGCTTCTAATCTTTACATTCCACTTGGCTATTCTAAAACCGCATTGGCAAGCTCTGCATGTCTGTTACAAAATAAAGCATTGTAGTCTGATGCAGCAGCATATGCCCAAAACCAAAATAAACTTTTCTCAATATAATCTATAATTCTTGACATATCAGGTGCTAGGCTTCAGCAGAGCTCTCCTAGTGCTCCCGCTTCGCCCTGCTCATCATGCTGCAATTTTCTGCCTACTAGGTACATTCATTCATTGATCAAGGTTTGCAAAAGTCCAAGTTCAATAGGAACACAGCACCTCAGCAAAGGGTGCCTTCTGTTTTACGCCTGTAAGCAGTACAATGGAAATTTTATCATGAGACACAGAGACACTACTCACAATCTCATAATTTTATTAAGCAATAGCACAAGCGGTCCCGCTAGGCTGAGTAGACAACATCCTTGCATTAACAGTGAATGAATACCTCATCTAAAATAATACTGAACAAAAGAGGGAGCTTAACTAGGGAGAGGTCTCTTCCGAACAAATAGATCATTTTCAAATCACTTGCACCTAGTGAGTTGGAGGAGAAACACAGAAAGGTATGAGATCAATTCTAAAAATAGTAACTCACTCCCCTGAAAACAAGATATACTTACAGAAATGACAATGCCAGTGTTGAGGAAACAGCACACACCAAGTAACTTGTTAGTCCTCTGAAGAATTATATTCTTCTGCCAGCTTTTTCAGGAAAATCTAATAAAACATTGATGAAATGGAAGAATAATTTTCTCTGCATGAAGATTAAGTGGGAACATGAGTCTATACGATGGACAGTTTTTGCATTCATCTCATGTCTGCTCAACTGCAGGAGTCATTGGGAAATGGCACATAGAGTATTTCTAAACTGATGTGTATCTGAAATAGTAGATGTCAACTCGAGTCCTACAGGAAGTGACAGTCAATACCAGCTTGTTGCTAGCTATTTCTGCAACAGCCTATAAAGTCTGACACAGCTAGGCAGCCTTGTGCTAGGACTAAATCGTATTGTTTCAGAAGAAATAAAAGGGAAGACAATTATTACCAATATTTACAGGTCAGGTACTGTACCTAAATGCATAATTACACACAAGCCTGTGTGCTGGTACCTGTCAGAACCTTCAGAGGGAACTGAGGTTCTGACAAAGAGCATTAGAGATTAGGACTAATGGTAGATGCCTTAGGAACCCCATAAACTGGAGTAACTCAGCTGAGTGATTTCTACGGAGTATTTACCATCTGTTGGTAATGACTCAAGCTAAAAAAACCCACAGATGGATCTTGATCCCAATTTTTGTCTTCTGCTTTTGCCTGAACTGTTATAAACTTCTGAGAGGATTAAGATTTTGTGTCATTTTGGAGGAATGGATTTTTATAGTGAGTGTCTCCTAGTTTGTACTTATTCAGAGCTAATTTTCAAACTATTTCAAGTAATAAATGATGCCATGAGTTTCTGCTTTAAGGCTAAGTAGTCTTCTTGGAAAAACTTCCAGTCTTTTTGTAATGCATGCTGAAATTCTCTCTGCCATTTATTAAGGCACAGATCATTCAACTTCCTTCTTCACACATATATTATGTGGCGAATGGGATTTACAACAGCCAGCCTGCTCAGCAGGGAGACTCCTNAAAAAAAGGCAAAAAAAAAAGCACTGGATTTGTACATATCTCCCGAAGCCTTACAACCTTGGCAGAATTTTCTGTACAGACTGCAATTCACGTCTTTAGACGTTCTACAGGACTGTGATGACCAAGCAATCACTTTGAATACAGAAAATTGGCTCAATCTTTTCTTCAAAATACAACCAACCCCCCCAAGTTGAGTTACAGTCTCCTTTTATTGTTTAAAATATATGTTGTTTAAGCTAACAGTAAAAAAAAAAAATCACGTTAAAAGGAAGACCCAGGCATTTTTTTCTCATTTGGCCACTTCCTCAGTGAAAGCCATTGGGGTCACTATTGTATGCTAAACTCATGTTTGCAAAGAAATCACCTTTTAGCACCCTCATTGGGGTCCCCAGGAGAATTTATGTATCTGGATGATGGATATCAGTGGCCCTAAAGCAGGATAAATCATAAAATGCTCCTCTTAGTCCAGATGGGAAATACGGAATCGAATGTGTAATTAATTTCATGTGCCTAAGCAGCATGACCAGGGAAAACTGAAGCGCTTTGTGCCTTGTGGGTGAAGTGGGGTCTTTGTGGATTCCTTTACAGGACAGAGTCTCCGTTGCACTGTAGGCACCTTCCCTGTAGCAGTTCCTAAGGGAAATAATGAATGTTCCTGGAAAACAGGACTTGGAACTCTCATACTGAACCTGGTAATGGCTTCACTACTTCCAAAGCTACTTACAACCAAACCATGTTTTTGCCTGAGCCTCAAGTGCAATCAGGAAAGACTGAGTGGAAAGGGGGCTGGTCAGCCCTGACCCCCCTCATCACAGAGCAGGCAGGCTGGATGTGCAGCAGCTAAGCACCTTTATGAGTTCAGATTTAACACCCTTTCCAATATAAGGCTTTAAATTGAAGACGATGTATAACCTAGATTCTGAGGCTTAATTCAACTAGCTCTCTTCCCCTTTATTATAGGTAGCTCATGAAGTTTTAGATTGCCTTTCAACCTTTGTCATCTCTGTTGATCTATGTTCAGAAACTTACTAGCTCATATAACAGCAAAGGCTCTATTGATTTTTTACTTTTGGTTTTGTTTCACATATGTTGGAAATTCGTTAAATGCAAGTTTAAGTTAAGCAAACGTGAAACCTTCCTCTAACACAGTTCATACATGTCTTCAACCAGTTAAAGATTTTTAAAGAGCTTTTTACAGAGTACTTTGTGCATGTAGACTAGCTTTAACCAGAAATAATAAAATTTAGCTTCATTTAGCTTCATTAATTAATTTCATTTGGAAAGAATGCTTTCTGTAATTTCAGTGGCTTACAGCATTATTTTCTCAACTACAGGTCCCAGCATACCTGGGCAAATTGCACTGCTTGTGTTCAATACGAAGTTAGGAAGTTCTTCCCCTTTCTTGAATCCCACTCAAAACAACTTATGAACAATTTTGTGTAGAAGATCTACATAACTGAGAAGCAGAAGTATCATCAACCCTGAGCTTGAAGAGCGAAAATAACAAAAATGCCTTTGTGAACCTGATCCAACAATCTATACTCTCCACCCTGATCATGGTACAAAGAACAATGCATTTAGAAAGCACAAATTAAAATTCTGTTTTCACTTTATATGCTACACACGTTAAATGTACACAATTACCTTAGTACAAACTGGAAAGGATGCGATTTTTCAGTAGTGATAGCCTCTGTTTACTAACATATTTGTTCAAGAGTTGTAGGAGCAGGAAGGTAGAACCTATAAATTCTAGACCATGCTGCCCACATGAACTGAAGAGAACTGCTACAACAGAGAAATATGGCTGAAGGCCAGATTTTTATGCCTGAGGCGTTCTACTGCTTATGGCACTGATTTTTAGGCATATCACTGATGTGCTTTTGCTGATGTAACTGCAGTGATTCAACAAAGTACTGCTAATTTTAAATTGCAGAAAGATACTCTGTCCTCATTTATTACTTTTCAAGCAGTGCAAATACACAGGGTTTATATCACACAATCCTCCTTAATGTGTTAGCTAGAGGTATAAGTAGGTACAGAAAGAATACTTTTTTTAATAAAGTTGCTGAACACCAGAAGCTTGCTTTGACTTAGTACCTCTGTAAATCTGGCCTTGTGTGATTAGCTGCAGTAATACTGCTGAGAATAAAGCCTCACTTTTTGTGTCTCTCACTGTTGTGGCTTAGCCAACAGTCATTCCATCCTGTGACAAGGAACAAAACCCAGTACTCATGGATAGCAACCTCACAACATCTTTCTTCACAAAGAAGGGTTTTGTTGTGGATCAAAGAGTTAACATGTCATATCTAAGAATTAGCAAAGGATCAGATGGCTTAGTAGATAAATGTGTCTTCCTTCTTGGACTGTTAAGTAATTCTGGCTTTACAATGCATTATACATGGCTGCAGTCAAAAATACTACAGGGCGTTAAGAACATTTCTGTAAGCTCTTTAAATGTACAAAGTGTTTCAAAATAAAGGAAATAGTACAACTTCTAAGCCATGTCCCCTACAATGTTGTCCAGGTTTCTTTTGAAGGAGAAGAGAAAATGACAGTACGTTCCCTATGGGGAACTTCCATGTCAAAGTAAGAAAAGTGTCTACTCGTAACTCAGAGTGCCTTTTTTATTATTATTATTTGAATCCTTATCTTTGTCCTTTGGAATGTTGTATCTTTAGAGGACATAGAAACAACTATATTAGATATGGATTTACAAAATTTATATATAAAATATATATAAATTATATAAAATACCACAAGGTGAAATAATTTCACAATAAATGTCTCTTGTGACATTTTTGCCATAACACTTTATTTTAGGTAAAGATTGATTTACAAGCAATCTTATTCCTGGCCTTATCAGGAAGATGGGAAAACAGTATCAACCTCCAAAAGGTTAAGGAATGTAGTAGGAAAGCATGACTGGGACTCACAAATATGTCTTCACATTAGAGATTTATCTTTGAAAGGCTCTAGCAGGAGTTATACATTGTCTCCAAATCTTACATTCAGACCTATAAAACCAACCCAATTACAGTAGCATCACACACCTTCTTTCAGCAAGAAAGAAATGCCCTGCTAATCTCTTTCATCTTTTTATTTTTTTTAAGTGCAAAATAAGTGGCAGAGGAAAATGCAGTATTTTTCTCCAAGCCACGAAAAACAGGAAGACAAAGTGTTTTTTCCCTTTAACCAAGCCTTCAGATTTTGATGTATTTTCCATTTAAAGAGTGTTGAGCTTAGCAAAGCTGTAGTGAACAATGTCAAAAAGCTCAGCCACAGGTTATACGGATTCTCTGCTGTGATAGTACAGGAATGATTTCTAAAGTGTATAGTGAGAGCACTGCCATTGTCTTGACCTTTTTTCTATGTCTGCTGAACAACTGTATCTTATGCACAGAATTCTCTCCAGCCTCCTGGACTCTGTCTAGTCTTTATACATATTGAGAGATGGAGAGGAAATCCCACAATAGGAACACAGAGAAAAGAAATTTGCATGTATATTACTTTAAAACCATTTCAGCTTGACCTTCCACGAAGAATGGTTTAAAGGATGAATGCTTTGACTATGAATGCAAAGGTTAATTGTCTTCATTGAGTATTGCTGAAAGGACCTTAGTAAACCAAGAAGGTTTCTTGGAGGGATGTACTAAAGAAGGCTAGGAGAGAGAAGCTTTTGCATTAAAAAGACAAATCCTTTCATATCCACACTAAGATGTCCATGTCCCAAGCAGAAGACTTGAATAAATGAAGCAAACTTTCATAAGAGTATGTTGAGTGTTATAGAGTACTACCCTTTCCATTATGGAGTGACTGACTTTAAACAGAAATAAAACCACCTACCTAATCTCATCAAAAGTCTTCCCACACCACACCAAGCACATGAATTTCTCTGGCTCCTTCTTTTAAAACATAAATAAATAAAAACATTACAGAATTCCTCAGGGTATTAGTTCTCCTGTTTTTAAATACTGAAGTGATTTACATGTTTAAGACCACGAAACTACCCCTTGTTCAAATTTTTGTGGTTTCCTTGTTTGAATTTATTAGATATTTTACAAATTACATAAATTTCACTGGAAGACTACTGTCACAAAAACCTCTTCTGTGACCAGTTTCATGCTATGTTTTAGTCAGTAGTTTTATATTGTCAGGAAATGTAAATCTGTAAACAGACTATATATATTGTCTCATGAGCTGAATAAAAAAACCTAGCTAATATTTACAAGATGATTCAGAAATAAAGTGTTTAATTCTTTCATATATTAAAAGTGGTAATTTCAAGACACTTAAGCACACTATTAATCAAACATCTTGGGATTGTAATGAAGAATTCTCACTGAACCAGTGCCTTCACGTAATAAATGGCTTCCAGAATGTTTTTTAATCCATCATATTAATAATCTTACTGTTATCATACATTCAATTACAAACCAACTTTCCTCCAGAGAAGTATCAGTGGTTTACACACTACAAGAAATACTATCTCCCTCTAAGACTGTACACAAATTGTGGTTGCTAAACAAACATAAGAGAAATGGTCGTGATACACATTAGAGGAATTATATGTCAAATGAACGAGCAAATGTGAAGGACAAAATCTGTAATAATCTATCCAATGTCAACGCAAATCACAAGTCAACAGCATCCAGCAAACACAAATGCCTCCCAGCTCTTCTTTGCAAATGACACTCAGACAATTTCAAGCAATTACATGCCTCAACATAGTTTTTAAATACACTAAATGCAAAGTAAGTTAATTCGTCATCTTTTATACACATATACAAACTACAGAGACCTATAAAATGCACAATACTGATACAAACCAACCAGTTTCACGTAGGTATAGACTTGCATATACTTTAGGTAATAGAAAGCCCTTCACAACACTAAACCCAAGACTACAGTGCAACTACGACAGAATTATTTCATTGTGTTTTCAGTACTATTCCTTTAAAACAAAAACCCATAGGCTTGTGAATTAAAAAGTCAGAGGAAAGTTCTTGTATGTATCTGAGAGAGATGAGACAGATCAAAGTGAAACCAGAACAGCTCAAAACCTCTGGACGAGCAGTCTCTGTTTTCCATACTGATTACTTTCTTCAGGGTTTCATGCACGGACTAGTAAGGGGAAGCACACCTACCTTCATCAGCAGGTGTTGCACACATGATACTTGTTGAGCTTTTCACAAAATCACCTTTCAAAATGTCTATTATCAAGATAAATAATTCAGAATTCATTACAATCAATGCAATAAATAAAACAGAGATTTTGAATTTGTATTTAGTGCCTGATTTGAGGTGTATAGAAGCTTTATATATAACATAGTATACGTTTTCAGTGTCATTATTACTATTATCTTTAGAGACAACACATTTGATTTTTATTAGTAGGGAAGTTGTCACTATTCTTTTTGATGTTTACTGGCACACATTTGTCAACATGGAGGAAACCCAGTATCAAGAAAGTGTCCAGCCTGTTTCCAAAATTCTTGGCAAGCTCTGCTGCGACAAGCTACCACCATATTTGACATTCTTGACAAGAGCCCTCCATGCAGTCTGGTGTGGTAGAGTCCACTCAACATCTCAGGACCTCTGGCTGCCTGCTATCTGTGTGCCCTGTCTCTTTGGTCTGGCAAGGAGCTGTGTCGGCCCAGGGGAAAAGGAGTGGAACACTTCACCTCTCCTGAAACTACCCAGAAACTGATGAAAGCTTTCACGACTTGGAGCAATATGGGAGATGCTCTTTACTGTGCCCAATTACGGCAAGGTCATCAGCTGGGAACTTCCGAGACCCCCAAGAGCTTTGCACCCCACCTTGTATTCCTGCTGGCGGGAGAGTGGCTGTACGGTTCGCTCTGCGGGGAAGCCCCACCTTGCTGGATGGAGCGAGGAGTGGAGCCGCTTCGCCCCGCGGCTCGGCGCACCGAGCGCTGCTGGCGGGGAAAGCGCTCCCGGCGGGCGCGGGGCTGGCGGCCGGGCCCGCACCACCCCCTGCCGGCCGCAGGGGCCCGCTCCCGCTCCGGCGGCGTCCTGGCGGCGCCTGGGATCTCTCCCAGCAGCCACACATCAATAAAACACCCGGGAAAGCCAGGAAGTGCATCGTGCCAAAGCGGCTGGTCCCAAAGAGCTGCCCAGATCCTAACAGCATCTGCAGAAATGCCTCCTTTGGAAGCTCTTCTCATCCTTAGTAGCGGAAGGGGTAGGGAGGAGACGATGAAAGTGCCGATGCTTACTTCTGAGCTGCTCCTTTGCTCAAGATCGCTCAGCCTCTACACGCTGCAACACGAGTCCTAATTGCAGCGCAAATAACTACGGGATTACTGGAAAGCCCCTGCTCTTCAGCCTAGGCTGGATGCCCTGCTCACAGCGGGACGTGCCTCAGGCTCTACGGACAATTCATGAGAAATACTGCCCTCTTGTAGCATAAACATATTTTCTTTAAAGACCCTTAAAAAATAATCCGGTGCAATAAAACTTTTTTCCCCCTTAATCGGAAGACTCGTCTTTTGCCTTTCCCGCACCAGCTGTCTCCTGTGAAGGCTGTGGCAGGAGGGAGAGGACTCCCCGGCAGCTCAGGCAAGCGGCGTTTGCGGCGGGGAAGCCCTGGCAGCGCTGTGGGGATCAGTGGTTCTCAAGCAAATCGTTTTATCGTCTTTCCCCTCCTGCGCTTCCGTCACCTCAAATACTCAAACAGCTCTACAATCCTGGGGTGCCTTTCCCTGGGGAAATTAGTAGGAGTTCCGAGCAAGACGGGGGGTGAATATATTTATTCAGTACTTTCACACCTGGTTTATAGGAGAAGGAAAGGAGCCCCCAGCAGCACTTCAGCGCTTGTCAGTTTACCTTCCCAGAGGCGAGCCCTTCTCCGCGGCCGCGGGGAAGCCGGCGCCCTGAGAGGGTGTCCCGCGGATGGCTGTGCAAGAAGGAAGGCTATCTCCCCCTGCCTCTCTCATCGCTTCTTTAGCGCTACCTTCGCTGCCACCGCGGCGAGGTGTATGTGTGTCCCTCCCCTCCGGCTTGGCCGTCGTTTCACTCCGGCCCGGCGGCCCCGCCGAGCTCGCCCCATGCGCCCGCTCCCTCCCCGCTGCCTCCCTGAGCCAGACACCCTCGGTACCGCGTATAGATTGATAGAGAGATTTAGATGATGATGGTGATGATGATGAAATGATGATGATGATGATTTGAGCCAAATTCCGCTCAGGGCTGGGGGGAGGTTGGCAGCAGGTGTAGGAAGGCTCTATCTCCGCAAAGGAGCATGCTCAGCGCTCTCAGGCATGCTCCTTCAGCGGGGAGGGA
>VWZT01010352.1:0-17994 GCA_013397055.1 Pachycephala philippinensis | reverse complement strand
ATCTGAACTTAAATAAGTAGCTGTCAATAACTATCAGCTATTATGCTGACCTTTTTCTGTCTGAGGCAAAATCAGAACAGGTCTGTTGAAAGCTATACCTGGCTTCCAGTACAGAAGATCCCATTAGCTGTTAGTTCTTTACTCATCTCTGAGGTCGGTGTTCTTGTCATTGCCATTACACCAATCCTGCAACACTTTAATAGTGATATGCTCAATTGCTGTGGAGTTCTAGTTATGCTTAGAAGAAAATTCTCAATGAAAGCAGGCATGACAATGAAGGCAAACATACTTTTTTCCTAAAGAGATTCCTTATTTTACCTTGAAAAAAAATTGGTTTTAGCAATGTTTTATAAGTCCATAAGTCCATATGTTTTATAAGCAGGTATATAATGAGTCACATTAAGTTATGTCACTCATACTGCAATGTCACGTTTTATCATGTAATGCAAAAAGGCTCAAAAAACGTACTCAACTTTCACGAGCTGGGAAATAAGATTGGTGATGTTTGAGTGGGTTGAATTCCTCAGGAGGTAAAAACATTCATTTCAAAGAAGTAAGAACTGCTGTGATTACAAAATAAGTACCAATTAATTATAATGAAATTTAATCAAGCTTCACTCAGGTTTGCATTCTCTCTCGTGTCTTTAAGGATTGATCTTTAGGAAAGACTTAAAATCACATTGCTGAGGTAAGTTGCTTCTTATTTAATTGTATATGATGAAGTTCAAAAAAACCCCAAACCCACAAACAAAACAACTGCATAATTTAATCTAAAAATCTAAAACTGTTAAATTTTCAGTTAAGATGTAATTGGTAATCCTGAAGTTACAGGTCCCTATACACTTATGTTTTCTAATTCACCTATTGTCAGGCTGTAGGCAGGTGAATAAGGAAGGGATGGGTCTCACATGAGTGACATTTTCGTACTGGGGAGATTGTGACACCTCAGAATCAACTTCTGTGTTCTCTTTCTTTCTGTGTCTTCAGTTCTTACTTTCTCGTGCACTGATATCTGTGTTCATTATGCTACATTTGACCATGAGGCAGATCTTGAAGCTTTCGGTCAATTTGAACTACTACTACCAACAGATGCAGCAGCACATCAGATTTTCAATCATCCTCAGTCCTTCTGTAAAACTTCTGTTCTCAGCTGCCTATTGTCCATAATTCAGGATAGTCAGGAGTAAAAGTATTCTCCATAATTTTTTTGCACTGTCTTCTGACCTTTGTGCCTTACCAAAATTATTTACTAAAAGGTGATGTTCTCAAGATTACACATACAAAATCCAAGCAAATATCTCTGAGGAGAGCAAAGGTTGTAGAACAACTCTTTTTGAGGTTTCGGAACTGGCATGAAGGACATAACTGATGCCAAATACTCTTCATCTATAATCATATAGGTGTATTGTAATAGGACCAGGGCACTTTTATTTCATAATACTTAAAGGGTTTGTGAAATAGATTGTCTACTTTGAAAAACAACTCACTGTTCAGTGGCAATAAAAAAGCATACTGGAAGCATAAGCAAAAGTGTAACACTATTACAGTGCAAGTGACCTGTTGGCACTGTTCAGTTTTTCAGATTTATCTGTAAACTTCAAATCATGTTAGTTTTGCTTTTTCAGGAAAAACCCTGTAAGCTAAATATTTTTGCCTTGCCTTGCTTCTGTCCTTCCCCTTCCCCTTCCATTGACTATGGTGAGAAAATATTCTCGAGGAAAATTGCACACAGGCATTCTAATCTTTATTTTTAGCTGGGGTTTGTAGTGGAACAACTTTCCATAGAAGTAGAACAAGTCTGTGATATCTATGATCCCTATGTATGCACATGTATATGTAGGCATAAATTTTAAATAAAGTTATAATTAGAATGAATAAAAACTGTACCATATTGCTTTCCTAAAGTAAGAAAATGGCATGATCATGAATGCTTTCAATATTTTGGTGAAGGTGAAAAAACATTGAAAGATAATGTAAATAATTCCTTCATTCATTATTCATTTTAATCCATGTGCTTGGGATTTATGTAGGTGCCTGCCACTGTTTGGGAGGCCTGTAATAAGCTATTCCTTCAACTTTTTGACAACAGTTGTCATTTTACCATTTATTTTGATTGTCAGAAAAGAGTTTTGTCTTCATGCAGTTAATGACACAGGAAGTTAAGATTGTGACTTTAATTCAGGGAAAGCAAAGACTTTAAGGACATAAAAATTTTTGGACAAAACAAATTTTAGTGCATAACTTACAATTTGTCATTGATGTCAAACACCTTGCCAATATCAGCACATCATCTTGTTCATGAACTTGCCTGATGTCGTGAAAGATTCAGATTTTGTATAGACAAAATCTCTGTTATATCAGTAGTCATAATATTTCTTCTTGGGATATTTTTCCTGTCCTGAATGTTCTCTGTGACAGCTTTTAATGCTAAAACCTAACTATGTAAATAATTATCCTGAAATATTTAATATATTTTTATAAAACACTTGTGTTTTTAAATTGTCAGGAGGTAACTGTCTTGGACATTCATACGAAAGTAAAGAATGCAACACAAAACTATTTTTTGAAATACCGTACTTTATTTGGTCTCAGGTCAGTCATAGTAATCAGAGCAGTAATTTTTACCAGCTTGAAAGTTATGCTTAGTACATAAGAGCAATGTTGCCTTCAGCTTCTCTTCAAATCTTTGCCTCGTATCAACAGCAGTTTCTGTTAGGTATTTGATAAAAAACTAATGTGAATTCTAACCTTTACCATAGAGAAAATGGTGCAACACTCTTAGTAGAGTATAGTATACTTTAGTATAAAAGGCTTTTGTACTGAAGTATTGGAAAAGTTGTTTGGTAGTCTGCAGTAAGTTAGTTGAAAGTGTCTTTTGTATTGGTTTACTTGTGTAGCAGTTTGACCTTGGCTGGGCATCAGGCACCCACCAAGCTGCTCTATCACTCCCCTTCCCAGCAGGACAGGGGAGAGAGGATAAGATGGAAAACAACTAGTAGGTTGAGATAAGGTACTTTATTATAGGAAAAAAAAAAAAAAAAGAAAAGCAAAAGTTTGTGCTCGCATAAGCAAAAGTCAGTCTCTACTTCCCATCAGCGAGCGATGTTCAGACACTTCCTGGGAAGCAGGGCTTCAGCACACATGGCAGTTGCTCTGGAAGGAAAACATTGTAGAACAACAAATGTCCCCCTGTTCCTCCTCCCTCCCTTACCTTTCATACCTGAGCTGATGCCACATGGCGTGGAATATCCCTTTGGTTAATTTGGGTCAGCTGGCCTGGTTGTGTCCCCTCCCAGGATCTTGTTCCCTCCCAGCCCCTCGATGTGGAGGGGATGTCAGAGGGACAGCGCTGCTCAGCAGTAGCCAAAGCCCTGGTGTGTTATCAACACCCCTCCTGCTGCCAATGCAAAGCACAGCACTGTGGGGGCTGCTAAGAGGAAATGAACTCTCCTTCAGCCAGACCCAATACAACTTGTATCAAAGATATTTCATTTTACACAGGCAGAAATTATCCATTAAATGTTTTCCGTGTTATTTTCTCTTTGTAAGCAGTTTCTGTAATAGTCACAGGGACCATTAGTAAAATACATTAATGTCATGAGTGGAAAAGGAAGTGGTCTAAGAAGTAATCTTGCCTCAGACTGTGGTCTACACTATAAAAAAAGCTTGCAAATTCATATGCTAACCAGTTAATGTGAAATATGACTTCTGAAATTTGTAACATACACTAGGGAGCTGTAAAAATAAATATTAATTGTGACCATTAGTAACAAAAAAGCTAATTAATAAAATGATTCAAGAATTTTATCAACCCTCTCTCCTATCTGACAGCAACTTTAGTATGACGATACTAACAGAAGAGTTTACTTCCAGTGAAAACATCTGCTTTCTTAGCAAATTTTCTTAAGTATCTTTCTCATGCTCAAGGCATATGTTGTTGTGAAGACTGTCCTCTCTGATGAATATGCAGTAAGCTGATTCTCTTTCTCTGGTTTTACCAAACAGTTTTAGCACACCTTCTGACAGTAGGCAATATATGTATTATAAATACATATGTATCATTGGTTATTACCGTAACAAGGTTCGTGTAAATGCCTAGCTGGATAGGGACTGAAATAAAACTATTAAGTCTCACATAGGTTTTAATTGTGTCATAAAGCTTCAAAAAAAAAAAATCAAGAATGGAAGAGTGTAACAGTAGCCACAGTAGTAGTTACTATACAGTGGAAAAATGCTGATAATTATATACACATTCATGGGTAGTGAGACAGTTATTGCGAAGTTTTGTCAGCAAAATCCTTGCCAGTGCAATCCGTCAAAAGACTGAAGAAAAAGTCTCTATATATGTATGTAAGTCAGATAAAGGCCTGAGAGATGATGAAACCTAGCCAGTCAGTTCAAAAATTCTTCTGCCATTTAAAATTATTCTTTCCAATGTATTCCAATATTTTATTCTGGGTAATGCTATATAAAGGATTGGATGACAGCATGTTAATAATTTCACATGTGTTCTACTAAAAACTCTGCATGATTATGACAGAAAAAAAAGCCAGCATGGTTAATTATTATGCTTGAATTGTTCACGGTGCACCCCCATAGGCCTATGTTTTTTTGCTATAAAAGAGAAACCTTATGCATAAAACTCCATACATTAATTTGTATATCTGTGAATTCAAACAGAGTAATTCCACAAACTGTAGGCAAAATAGAGTCAACATTTGTCTTTTGCACATGGTAGTGGACGTGCTCATGCTGGATTTGCATACATTCCTTTTTCTTTGAACACTTGTGTTTAGTTTATGTTCCTGTGTCCAACAGAATGTTTTGAAGGGGCAGTAGTCCTCATGTAGACACTTCAGCCAGTGATGTTGGAAGAAGGTGGGCCAGCTGTGAGATAGAGTTAGCTGTTTTTATTTTAGGAGTGGGCATCCCTTCCACAGCTTAAGTCAGAATAATATACTTTGCATTATGAGCTTTAAGAGAAATCTTACTCACTAATCACATGACTGATTCTAAAATTTTACTCATTTATTCATTGCCATTCCTTCTACACATATGCATCTCTGTAGCCAGCACATACTGAGATAGGACAGGAGTCATCACTTTTCATTTAAGATGTAAGGTAGCTCACATTATTATTTATATATTCAAATGATGGCCTAAGATTTTTCGTGTCTTTCATGTTTCACAGTAAGGTTCTTAGTGGAGAGATTTGACTTATGTTATACTTTTATTTTCCTGCTAACTGAACTTATTTTACTTTGGAGGTTTGAACCTGTGCTGTGAGATTACAGATTTTGCAAGAAGAGGTAGGCACAGGCATAATAGAACATTTTGCTACTCAAAGATGAGAAATGTGCAGCTGACACAGAGAAGTGAAGTATTTCTATTAGGTCACAGACTTTTCAATCTATGTTTCTTGCTTCCAATGTGGTATATTAAGATTTTTCATAAGCCTTTTACATATCTACATAAAATGGGAAAGAAGTTCTTAAGTGGTTGTCATGGTTTAACCCCAGCCAGCAGTCACAGCCCACACAGTTGTTCTCTCACTCCCACACCAGCAGGACTGGGGACAGAATTGGAAAGGTAAAAGCCAGAAAACTCGTGGGTTGAGATAAAGACAGTTTTATGGGGATGGCAAAAGCCACATACACAAGAAAGGCAAACCAAGGAATTAATTTAGTACTTCCTATGTGCAGGCAGATGTTCAGCCATCTCCAGGACAGCAGGGCCCCATCACACACAGTGGTTACTTCGGAAAACAAATGTTATCACTCCAAACGCCCCTCCCTTCCTCCTTCTTCCCAACACCTTTATATCCTGAGCCTGATGTCATTTGGTCTGGAATATACCTTTGGTGAGTTGGGGTCATCTGTCGTGGCTGTGTCCCATTCCAACCTCCCATGCACCCCCAGTCTCCTTGACATTGTGCCAGTATGAAAAGCAGAAAAAGCCTTGGTGCTGAGCAAACCCTGCACAATAATGACAAAACTGTCTCTATTTTATCAACCCTGTGTTCAGCACAAGTCCAAAACACAGCCCCATACCAGCCACTGTGAAGAAAATTAGCTCTACCCCAGATGAAACCACACAGTGGTCCTTTAGATTTCATCAGTTCACAAAAGGGACCACACAGAACAGGTTTCATGAAAGTTTTTGATCAATCATCCTGAGAGAAAAACTTTCTGCTTCAAAATTGATGAAATCAGTTGTTGATATATGAAAATTCAAAACAAAGTAAAAAGTATTTCCTTTTTTTTCTTGGATTAATCTGACGCAAGATGAATGAAATAGCTAGATAGATCTCGATTTGGGATGTTGAACGTTCTAGCTTTTCAAAATTTAAAAATAAATAATAACAGTTTTGCAGATGGTCGTTAGACATAAAATTACAGTGCTGTAGAAATGAACATCAGAGCTCTCACTGACTGCATATTGGCTGAATTTCACGCAATGCATTTAAAATTATTTAGGACAGCATTATCATTAAAAAATAACCCTGAGTCTTTTGCAAATGCAGTAGATCTCTGATAGATAAATCAAACTCAAGTACTTTGGCTTCTTTATTACAGCACATCTGTTAGTGAAACTGAAAGTCTGTACCACATACTATACTCAAGTAGTAACAATCTTTGGATGTTTTACTTATGGTTTAACTACTATCTTTCCACTAGCTTCTTTCATGTTTATTAAGCTGTGCTATATATCTCGCACTCTCTTCTCCTTCTCAGCTAAATTATACAAGGAGCTGATCTTTGGAAGGCCACAAATAATAAACCTTATCAAGAGACGCATGGTGCTTCTTCTCTAAATCAGGAAACTGACAGAAAAACACAGAGCACAGGTGAAGCTGTCGTTTTAATCAGTGGCATCCCACATCTTAGCTGTGTTTACTACACTCCTATGCAGTACAATCCTTGCTTTTTAAAACAGAGTAGTGCCTAAAGTGGAATTCTTAGTATTCCTTTTGATCTCTAGGTTTTACCGCATAGTGAAGAGTCCAATTTGAAATCAACCGAGGGGGAGACTGTTTTCTTCTATCTAAAATACAATGGTTAAGTTAAGCATTAAGATTTTGGGGGGAAGTTGCCTGCCTTTATATTGAAGCAGATGATTATTTTTCATTAGCAGTCAAACTAGTTCCCCTTGCAACTTCTGTATTATACAACCTTTCATCAGGAAAAAAGTAAACAGAAAGTCAGTCTCATTTTACTGTTAATCTAATGCAAAAATAAATAAAGTTGCTATCAGAAACCAAGGTGAACATTACCTGATTTCTCAATATTCAGGGCAGATGATCAGGGCAATTCTAATATCTTCAGCAGCAAATCTTTAGACTCATATTGATTACAGTTAGGTTGACATATAGTCTGATAGGTCTCTGTAAAGAGAGGCAAATTGCCACTAGCCGAGGAAGCAGAAATTCAGATTATGTACATTATCATCATTGAACGAAACTTGATGACACTGCTTGTGTGTAAAAATTTTTTGCAAGAAGTTATGATTTTAGTAAGAAGAAATGGCATGTGTGAAGAGGAATTTCATCAGAGAAATTAAAAAAAAAATAACACCAATGAAATGTATGAAAACCAGAAGGAATGAATAATTTTTCTTGTGGACACGTGCTTCACTCTCTTTTTCTTTTCTTCTTTCTTTTTCTTTCTTTCCTTCTTTCTTTCTTTCTTTCTTTCTTTCGTTCTCTCTCACTTTCTCTTTCTCTTTCTCTCTTTCCCTCTTCCTCTTCCTCTTCCTCTTTCTTTCTTTCTTTCTTTCTTTCTTTCTTTCTTTCTTTCTTTCTTTCTTTCTTTCTTTCTTTCTTTCTTTCTTTCTTTCTTTCTTTCTTTCTTTCTTTCTTTCTCTCTTTTTTTCTTTCTCTCTTTCTCTCTTTCTCTCTTTCTCTCTTTCTTTCTCTCTTTCTTTGTCTCCTCAATGACTGAAATATATCTTAAAATTGTGGCAATTCTAAGAACTCCCTTTGTCCTATGTAGATATTCTGATACACCAAGTATATGCTTAGGTTCCAGCCTTTTCCCTAGTTGCAGCCCTCTTCTCTGTTTAATTACCTGCTTTCACAGCCACCTTATGAATTTTGTGGACTAACCCCTCCTCCTCTCCACATCAAAGTTTGCTATACTCGCCAACAAGCCCAACAATTATTATTGCTGCATAAGCATAATCATAAGTGGTCACATGACACTTGCTTACTAGGAAGCTAGGCAACCAGTGTTCAAAGAAATTTACCTTTGTTACTACTTAGGTTATTTTTTTGCTTATTATACTTTTTCACAACTGGGAAAAATACTACTCTGAGTACATGTGATCTGTTTATTAGTTTGAGCATGAGTAAAACGTTCATTTGGTAACCTTCACAGTATTGTGGAATTTCTAAAGTCCATTTTTTAATTTCAACAGTGTCGCAGATAATGTATTACTTTGGCATTTAGTCCCATGAGCATACGCATGTGAGAATGCGTATGCTTGTATTTTCTTGGTTGCAGTTTTCTCTGAAGAGAAATATAAAATAAACAATTTGCCTGCTCAACAATTCTCAGTGTATAAGAAGAAAAAGTAGTTCTTGAAAATGCCTTAGATGCATGTATTTTTATCTAGGCTTTCCCTTTTATGAAATAGCTTAACTCTGTGTGTGTGTGACTGTTTCTCTTTGCACTTAATTTTATGGGATTCTTTTCAGGGCTTTTCTAAGATTTCTATTTATGACTATGTTTTTTTTCTTTAAAGCAATAAAACCCAACCAAAAAACAAACAAACAAACAAAAAACCCAACCAACCAAACAAAAAAAAAACAACAACAACAACAAAAAAAAAAAAACCAAAAAAACAAACAACAACAAAAAAAAACAGCCAAAAAACTACTACCTTCTTTTACGGTTAGTGCAAATTGCAAAAATAAATCAGTATGCAGTCATTCATGGTGCATACATGCATAAAACAATATGCATCGGGGAAATTGTGAATGTATATAAAAGCCTTGCTCATGTTTTTCAACTATTTCTAGTCAATATTCTTTACATTAGAAAAAACCAAAACCCACAAAACAACAAAAGTTTGGTGGTAATAGTAAATATAAGTTAATAATAAGCATATACAGGAAGTCCATGTAGGTGTTCTCAAGCCAGGGTACTATGTTCACTTATATATGCACAGGGAATCAGTGCAGCAACAATTACCAAATTCTGCCCTAACTGAACTGGAAGCAGTGAAAGCTACAACTATTGGATATTGGTATGTGAAGTATCACAGAATATTCTGGTTTGGAAGGGATCCACAAGAGTCATGGAATCCAACTTTGAAGTGAACGGCCTCTCTGGGGGTGAAATCTACAACCTTGATGTTATTAGCACCATGCTCTGACCAACTGAGCTAATCTCAGTGGCATAGCTAGTAGGGTTCTTTCCTTCTTGTATATTTCTTGACTGGATTGATTGGTTCATACCTCCACAATTTCAGACTGCTGGAAAGCTGACCTGAAGTGCTGAAGAAAAAAAAAATAAAAAGAGATGAAATCTTGGATTTGTTGCACCTTTCCTAATGTTTAAAGCAGAGGTATGTCTGCATCAATAGATAAAAGTTGCACGTTTTAATATAGATCTTCTTCACACATTTTGTCTTGAAATGAAGCAACAGCTGGTGTTTTTTAATGCAAACTGACATGTAAAGCAGCATGACCAAATGGGTGACACACAGACCAGCTCTAACTTGTGTGATGTACTTCATCGCATCTCTTCAGGCCAAGAGACAGTGTGCACATCCACAGCAAGGAAACAGTACATTCAGCAGCTGCATGAACCTTGGAAGACAGGGAATTCAGAGTGACTTAAGAACACATGCAACAGGTGCCTATTGCAAAGCACTCTTTGGATGGTCATCTCTTCCTCCACTGAATTTAGTCACTTCCTAGGAATTGTAGGCTACTGATGTAGCATCAAAATGAAATAGGAAATTGCCTTTCTCCTTTCCTCATTCTACTTAAAACTTTTCTGTAAGTTGACTTGCAAAGTTCTGTAGGCACAAAGTATTGTGCTCCTCAGTTTGATGCCAGGCAATACATAGCAGTTATAGTGATCTTCATCAGGATTTTCCTTAAGGAATGCTTGGGCTATTGACTGAAATGATTACTTCAGATAACCCATGCATTCCACATATGTTCTGTGATGCCTCAATAGCTGTAACAGAAAACTGTTTGTCATATATGATGCTTATGAGTACTAGCAATAAATGTCAGCTTCATAGAAGTACTTTAGCTATCTCCTTTTTGAAAAATCCAAATATAGAACATTTAAGTACTTAATGGCCCACTTCCATAAATGACAGAGGGGACTTTTTAGTAAATTTAGGTGAGAGGTTGACTTCAAATTCACAATTTTTCCTTTCCATTTTTTCTAAGAACAGAAACTTTGTTTTTGTCTTTCCGCTTTGGTAGAACTTAAAAAATGTTTGTGTAATGCAATTGCCTACTGTGGAAGAAGGACATAATATTCTGACATGTTGACCTGATGCTACACCTGGTTATGATCTTTGTGGCTAAGAAATGCTAAGCGCTGCTTTTGATGCTCTTCTTCTCATTTTTGTCTTGCACTTCTTTACTAATTAACTGAAATCTATTGGAAAAAAAATAATCTCCAGGGAAAAAGCAGCATGTTTGTAAATAAGCCAGTTGCTCTCAAACCTTCATGGTGGAGTGTATGATAAAAAAACTTTAGTGCTAAAAAACTTCATGCTCGTGTCCTATAAATCCGCACATTTTTTTTTATCCCGGGATGCTCCCTAGCATTCTGTAATCTTGCAGAAGTCAACATTTATTTGTTGTAATGATAGACAACCTCTTGACATTGCCTTTGGATAGGCCTATTTTCTAACCAGTAACTGTGTGCTGAAAAGCTCTACATATATCGAGAAAGATGTAATGTGGATGTTAACAACCAAAATGTACTTTGAACTACAAATGCAGTAAAGAAGCTGCATTATTCATTTCACTATCTTAATGTGTTTCGGTTTTTTGGTTTTTTTTTTGAGGGGGGGTGGTTTGCCTCCAGGATAGTCTGCACAATGATATAAAAACTTGAGGCCTAAATAGAGAGAAAAGCCAAGACCAAACAAACTTTCCTTTACATGAGGCAACAATATCTCATGTAATCTCACAGTTAAGAAACTATTTTACATTTTCAGCAATGTGTTCTCTCCGGCCCAATGACAGATATGACTTCCTGCATGACTGTATAAAGCTCATTTTCTTAGACAAATGAAATTTTCTCCCCTGGCAACTTTTCATGTAGACCTAGAGTCACTTATTTTTGCCTCTGTATTAATTAGCAGAGAGATTTCCCTGGTACAAAAGTGATGGCAGTCCCTTGTTAAATTTCCGTCCATGCTAACAGAATTGCATTAATATCCCATGGAAAATCAGTTCACTCCATAACTCTTGAACTGCTATCAGATGAGTCTATATAAATTAGTAGCTTCCCACATGTCCTACCACATTTCTTCCTTCGAGAATGACAGTCCTTTCTTTCCCCTAATTCCTCTGCTATGTATAGTAATAATGTATTGTAGGTGTCACCTTGGAATTAACAACTATTGCTCTAACAAGATTTCTCTAAGTTTAACTCACTTTAACTCCACTTAGTATCACATATGAACCATACATAGCTTAAATTTAGAATGTCATTGCAGTGATACATTATTCTTCAGATTTATATGGTAATTAATTAACTTGTGGACAGTATTAACACATCCTTGTGTAACAAATGCAAAATCGGAAGTCTGGCCCTGTTTTTTTAGGTTACTAGGCACTCCTGTACCTTTTCCCATTTATACAGTAATATCATACTAACATCAAGAGGTTCTGCTACTTAAGTGATTGTCTGATAGCACTTACCAGACCACAAATACATCACATCTCCTTTTTCATTTTTTGAATTAATATAATACCATTATGTCTATTCAACATAAATATTACAGCCTGCTTGCAAAATGCATGTTTTATTGACATATCACCTTTCAAGTGTCAAAGCTAGGCTAAAGAAAAAACTGAAATACCATAGTTTCAGAACATTTCTGGAGAGGAAAATCCTTAGACCTCCCACGCTGAGAATTTTTATATTCTGAGACCTAATCTACAGTGGGAGTAGAAGTGATAAAACCCACAACAATTTAAGTGGAAGGATATTTCAGATTAAATTGTAATATGATTTTACTATTCTCCTCTTTGTTCCCCCTATCTTTTCAAAGAGAAGACTACTGTGTGGCTCTTAAAAATGTGTTTTGAAGAGAATTAATTAGTTTTTGAGCACTTAATGTCTGATGTTATCATTAATCTCATTTCTGGATTTACTGATCAATTTTTTTTCATATTATTAATTCTTTCTCCATTTTCCTTTACAGAATAATACTTAGATGCAAATAGAAGGTAAAACAACCAATTCTTTTTCTCAGGAAACATTATGCATGTTCCATAAGCAATGTATCTTTCAAAATGAAAACTTTTGGAGCTTTTTTTTTCCCCAAGTGCATTTAGTATATAATATACCTCAGTCTAATGAGAGCATTGTTCTCTCTCTCTAGAAATATATATGTAGAAGAATATGAATCTGAAGTTTGCTGAATAATTCACTTAAATATTTTACAAAATCATGTTCTGTCACTGCTTACAAAAACCCAGTTGATAGTTGACTTTGAATACGTAGATATTCTGGTGTTTTATCAAACCGGAAATGTCCAAAAGTCACTTAAAATATCATATAAGATAAATAGCAAGGAGACTTAATACAACTGATCCCATAAACTTTTCTTACCTTTTCTGAGGATGGTTAATCTGTACTAACTCATAGCATATTACACACATGTTAAAATAGATGCTTAGGATATAAAGAATTGAGTAGTAATGTCAAGTTTTTCTCATTAAATGATACCTGGCTTGTTAAAATTTATCATACTGCACACTCTTAGTGATATATCAAGAAATAGTATCTAAAAAAATGCAAGTCAACAGAAATATGCTAAAATCCTTTGTTGTGAGCAAACTACTTGGCCTTATGTGGCTCTCTATCGATGTGTTTTACATATGGATAGGAGATTATTTCATTGCTTTTAGAAGTTAGATAATTACTGCGTGTGCCTGAACTTTCTATAGAAATATATATTATCAAATGCATTTATTGAGCTAGGATGGATTATGGTTCAGTGTAAAATCTATGAGTATTTTTGCTGATGATGTAGTCAGTGACATTGTTTAGCTGTGGAATGTCCCCAGTCAAATTATTTGAATTATGTGCCAGCACAATAACATAAATAAATAAAACCCCCACAGCTATATTCATCTATAGTCATTTTTTATGTGTGATGGAATTTGGACTGGCAGACACCCACTTCATCTTTTTCTCCTTTTCCTAGCTCCAGTGTCAATGGTATAGAAATTGCAATAACTTTTTCTCAATATCTCTTCAGTGTCAAAGTTTCCACCCAGTGCATTTGCACTAATGAAGTCTGGTTATCTAACTTATTCGGTTAATAAACTCTGTGTGTGTGTGTGCATGTGTGTCCCACAAGTAGGACACGTAACCAAATCAGCTGCACTTGTGGAATGTGACAAGGTATTAAAAAGGAAGCATTCTTTCAAAATTATTAGGCAAAGTAAATACTGTAATTTGAAAAAGTCGACTGTTTAACCCAAGATAGTTTATGCATATAAAGATCTGGGCTAAATGCAAAGGAACAATGAAGCCTGAGGCTATATGTTTTTCTAACAACCTCATGTCTTTCTTCAAACATATTCAAGTCACAAAGTATGGTTAATTAACTGATGTATTTTCTTTGCTGGAAGTACTACTGAATATTCTATTCATTTTATTTTTCTCATATCCAAAGCTTGAAGGCAGAAATAATAACTACATACTGTATAGTAACCCAAATGCATTGCAGTTATCTACTTTATCATCTCCTTGGTCCATCTTGCATTCGATCAGTGGACAACAAACGACAGCACACAACATTACTTGTTGAGCATTAAGTTGGTTATGTGCTACTTGTTCCTCACAGTCTATTTCTTTACATTGATGATCTGTCTTATATATAACAAATCAAACATTTCATTTTCACAGAGCAAGATGGAAAATGGTACCAAACTGTAACCTGCTGATTGGCGAGTGAAAGTGTTTCTTTCTTATCAGGTATCAGTGTATCTATCTGCAAGGGTAGACTGCTGTCTCTAAGGTGCTGTCTGGGTCTGTGAACGTTACCAAGGGAAGGAAGTAGGATACAGAAGAAAGACAGAATCTACTGTTGAATAGAGCAGAACCTGGGAAAGTTATTAATAATGGAGTGAATTTTGAAGAAGATACTTCAGGAAAGTTGGTGTGAAGTGTGAAAGGGCAAAACTCTGTTTTACATCTAATATTAAAAAGACACGTTGGAACTATTTCCCCTGAATTTTCTAATTGACTTTTCTACAAACTTGGCTCCAAAACCTAGTTCAGCAGAGCACGTAAGCACATGTTTCTGTTTTAAACATGTGATATTTAGACACTGTACTGAAGTGACAGTTTGAACGAATATAAAAGGGAGAACAAGAGTGTGTATTATGATAATATAAAGAATTTCCTAAATGAAAGCAAAATGTTAGAATGTTCATCAGGCAAAAAACCTTTTGGTGAGTCTAGTTATGCCACTTTTATTCACATGTCTGCTGTGAATGGTGAATTAAGAGGAAAGAAACCCAACCAATGTACTATGTACTCAGTTTCTACAATTTTAATGTACTGAGCTCCTGTTGTTGTTAAATCAATTGAGATCAGAAAAGAAAAAAAACAACCAAACAAGCAAAATATATGAATTATTGTTCAGTTAAGGAAAATAATGGCCTAATATTGGTGGCCCTTATGAAAACAGCTAGTCTTTTTCATTTCAGTAGCATAATTAACAGGCTTGAAAATAGACCATATGTTGATCAGGCAATGAAATTCAATAATTGCTGCTCCAAGAATAATTCGGGGGCTCCAGGCTGGTGTTTAAGATTACTGCTAGAACATGAGGTATGAATGTTTTCCTGTGCACTGTAAATCCTTAGCATGTCTTTTCCCTGCCCCCTCCCACCTCTCAACATCTCACAAGAAAGCTGCCTAATTTAGCATAGCATAAAATAAACTTTAAAGATGTGAACTTGGTTGGCAAGAGTATTTCAATTATATTCTACTTGCTGACATTTACAATTAAAAGCAATGAGTATCTTCTGTGAATAATCAGTTTGATGGATTGGCATTTCAGGAAAGTATTAACACAGTTGAAAATGAATAGGTAAAATATAAATCTCAGCATGTAAAATGATAACTTTTACTTCCAGGGCTCAGATTGTTATGATATATATACACATAAAGTCCTGTATTAACAAGGAAGGATTTGTTCTGAAAAGCATCTTTTATGCACACAGTTGTGGATTTCATTATGTGTTATTTATCTTGGTTTATTGTAAATCCTCAGAAAATGACAGTGCTTCAGGATAAGGTAAACAATTTTACTTAATTGCCTAGAGACTGTTGTGTTGGCATAGTTCATTTTCTCTAGAAGCCTAGATGGTCAGGGAATACAGAGCTGAGGTGAGGAAAAAAGTGTTTGGCATCTCTGGGATCCCTGAAAGGACTCTTCCTTGGCTTCACATAGAGAGGACAAAGTAAAGACTCAGTAATGATTTACCTTTCATGTAAGTAAAATAGTATCCCTGGTTTTTTTCCCAAATGTACAATAGAACCTCTCTGTGGGGAAGACTAATGCCATACTTGACTCAGGATTTCATTTGACCTCAATCAATATTGGATGTGTAAGGAGGAGTTTTTGAAGTTAAACACCTCTTAGTTCCCTTCACATTTATGTATAAATTCCTATACAAAACAATTAAAATCTTTGCTGTCTTGAAAATATACTTTGCATTACTGTACTCAACATAACGTTTTATAATCTCACATTATAGATCACTAAACAGGCAGAATCCTGCAAGAAGACAGCACTATGGGAGGCTTCTGATGGAAAAATAAATGCCTTGTTGCAAGTGCAAGGGAAGGAAACTGCTTCTGAGAAGAAGGAGGAACCTTCAGAGAGTTTTTTTTGGATAGAGAAACTTTAAAACTGTGAGAACAGAAGGCAAAACTTGAAGAAAAGAAAGTACCATGGATAAGGAATATTTTTTCTATGAGTTATTTTATTCCCAATGCATGTAATTTTTGTCTTTTAATGAAATACATACGTAGAGATTGGAAGCATTTTGATGTTCTTTAGATATCTGTCTTTAAATAAGTAGGACAGTTTCACCAAAAGGCTCTTCTTCCTCTGAGGTCCCCTGACATAATCTTCCCCCACACTGCATGCCAATAATAAAAGTGCAATTTTTAATTTAGCTAGTAAGTGAAAGCCGCATCTGTTACAAAATGTCCAGTTGTAAAACTAAATTTCCCAAAAGACAAAAACCCTACAGTTAAAAGCCCTAGCTTCCAGCTGTCTCTCAAAGACAGAATAGCAAAACATGAAATAAGATCCCAAGGCAGGACAGTTTCCTGTGTCTTACCAAAAAAAAAAAAATTACCTTTAAAACTATTTATCAAATCTGAGTTTCACACATTGATTGTAGTTGTTATTGACACTTAGATAGTTAATGCAACATTATATGTAACTTGAAATACTTCAAGTAAATCAAATTGCTTTATGGTTAGAATCCTGAGCTTCAACAAACGTATCACTTAGAGCTCTGGTTCAATATACCATTCACTATCCATCTAGCATATTTTCTTCTGAAGACAAGTGGAAATGGTCTGGCCAGATGAATGATGGTTCTTGTCAAGCTTTTGCTTTAGTCAGTACAATCACTGGACAAATATAGAAATAATTTATTGTGCAGAAGCTGAAGCTCTGGTTCCTCCTTCAAAAACTCTGCTAACCAGGAAGATCAGAGCTTTGGTCTACATATCCTCCTTGTAAATATTATGTTCTCTGTACAAGTGGTGCAGTTGCAACAAAGCAGGTGAATACTGCAAAGAGAAAGCTCTCCTTTGGCCTGCTTTATAGCCTGGCATTTTCCTTGGTGGTGAGAGATATGGACTTGAATGTCCTTGGGTCAGGACTAGTGCTGAGTACAAGATATTCACCTCTGCCTCTGTTCTCTAGCTGCTGTGTAGGTACTGCTCTTTTCTTCATATCTGCTTTAAAATCAAGCAACTACCTCAGAATTTAATAAATAAATAATAACAAAAGCCTGGTCCAAAGACTGAGTCTTCAGTGTCTGGAGAGAACCGGCAAAGAAACTTTTAGTTTTGGCTTGGAGGTCTGCATGAGGTATAAGCTGATCTAGTCTGTAATGGGTATCCTCAAAAGCAGAAAAATAGAAGTGGTGGATTTTTATGTGAAATATTGTGATGTATTATATCTATTGAATGTTGTATAAAATGCTTGTATGTACCTTAAGTGTTCACACCTCCAATGTTATGTAAATCCATGGGCCATTTTGGGGGTGATTTGGATTTAAATGCAAGTACTTCAGTTTTTCCTAAGGCCAGCTTTATGTGCTTCAGTCACTTAATGAGTTGTACTTTAAAGTTCTGTGAACAAATCTATATTAGGTCTAAATTCAGAAAGCTCTACAGTTACCAGCTCTTCATTTTCAGGCAAGAGAAAATCTCAGAATTCCATATAGATTTTGATACTTGAGTTTCTAGAGCATAAATCAGTGCTTCTGAGGTACAAACCCTGTTTAATTGAAACAAACACTTTGTACAAACCTCTGTAGGTCTCTGTCATGAGGTTTTTCTCTGAACACCTCACCATTTTTCCTGTTGTTTTTCTGATGAGTCCCCATGTAAAATGCAATTTAACTTTGTTGTGGTTTGACGCTGGTCAAATGCCAGGTACCCACATTCACTCACCCTCTGTTACTTTCAGCTGTGCAGAGGAGAGGGGAAAAAAAAAAATGAATGAAGGGCTCATGAGTTGAGA